>CP137666.1:630986-923994 GCA_037976565.1 Mesocentrotus franciscanus | reverse complement strand
TTTGTTAAAGTGTATGCAGACTAGGAAGGGGGTAGAGGGAGGCTTTACTATCTATTCAAAATACTTTTACATCATTGCCATAATTAGTTTCAATATGACAACTTTTACTTCTTCTTAATGTTGTAGTGTATTATGAGATACTTATTAAAGAAGTGAAGACTCTGATTTATCCCTAGCAATTTTGGTCAATTACTTTCAGTGTATCTAGTATTGTCTACTTAAGAATGTATTGTCTTTTGACATGTTTTCATTGGCAATTATATTTCCAGCCTGCAATAGGATGATTGAAGGGTCATTTAACATAGAGGGACAAATATCACCCAACTTCCCTTCAAGTTACCCACGTGAGAACTCTTTCTACACCTGTACCTACACTCTGAGGAATAGGAACTTCACCAACCTCAAACTGGTTTTCAATGACTTTCATCTGGATGATGATATAGCAGGAGGGTTTAAGAATGGAACCAGAGATTACTTACAGGTGAGTGTAAGAGGTTCAAGTTAGACTTTCATCTAGACTTACAAGTAGAAGGGCGGTTCAATAAAGGGAACAGAGTTTGTACAGGTAATGCTTCAGGTCATGGTAAGACTTTTATCTCGAATACTAAATACAAGATGGATTCCAGAATGGAACAGAGGTTTGGGGTTAGGATTAGACTTTCCAAGTAGCTGGAATATCTAAGAAGGAGTCCAGGGGCCCGTTTCACAAAGCCCTTTTCAATGACAAATGACAAAAATCAGTGACAAATCTGCTGATAAACAATCAGAAGCAAGGATTTCACTAACTTATAACAAAAACTGTCATTTGTCACTGATGACAAGTTTTGTGAAATGGGGCCCAGGTATTTCCTACATGTGAGCGTAAGGAGCTAGAGTGGGACCACATATGATATTGATGACTTGCAGGCGAGTGGTAGGGCTAGGGTTAGAAGTCTATGTGAATAAGCAAGTAGCTGGATATAAGATTATAAGATATTTATTTGTAGTTAAGTGTTGGGGTTAACTTTTATCCTAATTTATTTTTATTATTATTTACCAGACAAAAACAAAATATATGTACTGTATAAGTGAGGGTTAGTGTTCAGATTAGAATTCCATCTGAATGATCAAGTGGGAATGACCTATCAAAGAGGGTACATGTACATGTGTATTAAATATATTTCCTTATAGAACTGTGTACTTAGTGTGGGAGAAAATGATCCTGATCCGAAAACAAATGTATTAGAATCAATATTATACACGTGTGCATTGGAGTGTAACCTTTTCTTCTTCTTTTCTTCGCTTTTTTTTTGGGTGCATGTGCAAAGAAATGACAAATTCCTACTTCGGTAATTCAATTATTGCTGAGTACGTGTCCATTGAAATACACATTGCATGGTGTGAGAATATTTAGTGCAGCTGGCAGAGATATCCTTGAATTTGTGGCTTATCTCTGTTTTTCAGTCATTTAGCTGTGTTTGTTATGATAAAGAAGGATATGAAACCACCATGACCATGCTTGTGTATTTTGGTACCACATTGTAAAGCTATTAAGCATGTGTCAGAGAGAGAGAGAGAGAGAGAGAGAGAGAGAGAGGGGCAGGGGCAGAGAAAGAGAGATAAGGAAAAATAGAAACTTTGTGGAGACAGCGTAGATGACTTTGATAGTTTTTTTTGACAAAATGTAGGATATTCTTTACACAAGGAATGTGGATGTATTAAAAAAGGTTGAGGGTTGAGGTTACACTGTTCATCTATAATGTATAATGAAACAAGCCCCTCCCCCTGCATCTACCTGTATGATGGGCATCTAAATGTCTCTATATTTCTAACCTTTACGTATCTCTGAAACTAGTCACATTTTCAGGACATATTTAGGGGATGTGATCATCAATCATTTGATTTTGTTTCATTCTTCTATTAGATTGACCTTGGCAACAGTCAGACTCCTCGGGTATATTTGGGCATCAATCGTCCAAACATTATCATCAGTTCTTCAGATGAAATGATCATTACCCTGGGCATTCAGGCAAATCAACCAAATACTTACTCTGGTCTGCGGACGTTCAGTGCACAGTATACCTTTATTACTGAGTCTGAGAAGTATAATGATCAATCAATCTATACAGGTGAGTGAGATACAGGTATCTTTGTATGATTCATTGAAAAGTAGTGTAATAGTAATGATCAATAAAGTACTTTAAAAGTAGTATTTGGTTGTGCTTAATTAGTACTCCTAACTTAATGCAACATAAGAGTAATTGTAATCACCTCATTCCTGTAATAAATGTTAATTGTTATTGCCATACATAGTTGTAACCACTGCCTTGTGGTTCAGGCTCTCTTTAGAATCTAAGGCTAAGGGAGCAAACCCTAACAGAAAACCATGCCACCGTGACAGCATTGAGGTCGATTGACAATATGGAACTCCCGACATCCTTCGACCAGTCACTGCAGGGTCTAGTGGTTCACACCCGTCCTGGCTTGTCCTCGCCGGTGTGAAACTGCCACCAGTTCCCCGAGAGAGTGCCGTTAGTAACTTGCAAGAGCTACCGGTACTTACCCACCTTGCAAGCAGCCTTCATGAAAGTGAAGACGGTCATTGTCGCTTCGCGACAGACAGCTACTACTATTACTAATAATGATCAATCAATTAACTAATGTTAGCTGGGGTTTGAGCTTCCTACATGCTGAATGTGGTACAAAAAATTCAATGTAAAAACATTGCTTTTTGTCATTGACCTTCTTTAAACAATTTTTGTTTAAATCAATGTATATAAACAGAAGCCCACCCCCAATATATCTATCTGCCCTGCAGTATACATGTTCATTGAAATGATGGAACTTCCATTAGAAGAGGTTCCAGCACACGATGACACCTTCATGTCAGCAGATTGAGGGCATTAACATAGATTCATGTGATAAGACTTTAATGACAGGAGATGATGAGTCAGTGTGGTTCAATGAATTCTCTTCACCTCAACCCTTATTTTGCATGGCAGATACTGATAAAAACACCCCAAATAAAAGGAAAGAGAGAGAAATAGAAAAAGCTGATATTATCTGATAGGACGGAAACCTGATGATAGAGTATGCAGATTTCCTTTCTATCTGTGTAACCCGGATTGACCTGGAATCTAAACAAACATATTGGTGTGAATCTGGTTAAGGGCAAAGAAACGGAAAGACCTGGGTTCTTGGACTGATGAGATCCACAGTCATTCCATACTAATTCGTTTAATACAGTCAATCAGAAAGATGTGAATTTATCACATCCCTTCTCTCAAAGCGGCATAAATAGAACTAGATCCTCAGCTTTCTTTCTTTCATCTCAATTTACAGAACCACAACTGTTTTTTAAACATTTCAAAATTGTTGCAGTGCATTGGGAAAATTACTTCAAAAGACATGAAAATTATTGGAATGACTTAGATCGATCAAAGTGATTTTCTCTTAAATACTGATTAGTGATGGTTTTAGTTCAATTCCTGGTAGAGATGTAAAGAGAATGACTTCTACACATGTATGTATGTGATCAGTGTGGATTGTTTGAGCCATAGTGTGACAGGGGTTTAAAAGGAGTGTAAAGAAAGATTAATTATTGTATGATAAAGGACTACAGGCACCTTAAAATTGCCTAAGAAAAGATAAGATTTTGTAGTTTAGGGCCCTGTCTTACAAAGAGTTGCAATTGATCCAAATCAATCGCAAGTCCTCTAATCCAAAACTCTGCTGCCAGGCTTGTAACACACACACGTTCTTGTGAACACATAACTCCTGTACTCCGTAAATTGCATTGGTTTCGGTGACATACCGCATAATGTACAAAATATTGGTTTTAACTTTTAAATGCATTCATGAATTGGCACCAATTTATCTGCAAGAACTAATCCATGAATACAAACCCTCACGTAATCTTCGGTCATCTTCTCAATTAAACCTCATGTCTACTTCTGTATCAACACTTTCTTATGGCCATCGCTCTTTTCCAAAGCTTCTGCTGAACTTTGGAACAAGCTACCTTCAAATGTAAAAACTGTCAAACTATTAACCAATTCAAAACTTCTCTCAAGACACATTTATTCAAAATTGCTTTTAATGATTAACTTACTCTGTTCACATTGATGTGTATTTCATATGTATTGTAATTTGTAGGTTTATTTGCACTTTTATGTTTTGTTTAATATGTAATTGTTTATCAGTCTATTCTGTGTGTTATAGCGCTTAGAGACTTCGGTGGTAAGCGCTTTATAAGAGACGTTGTTATTATTATTATTATCAATCGCAAGTTTGCAATCTCCTATCTCTTATGTACATAGTTGTGATTGATATCAATTGCAAATAAGTTGCGATTGATATCAACTCTTTATAAGACAGGGCCCAGGTCTAGTTTTAAGAAGAGCTTCTTAATTTTCAAGTGAGATACAACTTATCACAGTTGGACGTACCTGACCCAATTAAAAGTAGAAGAATGTCCAGTCTTATAGAACTTTACTTTAGAGAAAGAGGTGTTTATTTAAAAGTGGGGAGTCTATTCAAGCACTCAGACTCACAATTGGTCATGTGGGGTGACAAAGGGATGATTGGAACTCTGTAGAAATGTCTGTGAAAGGATTATCAAATTGTCCTCAAACTTCTCATACCATATGAGCACATCCTGTTCTATATTTTGACCAAATATCAACACAACAGCTTACTCTATTTTAAAGTTATAAGAGATCAAAATGAGTAGCCAGTAGCCAGGGTCATAAGCAAGGCTCAAAATGCACGGGGGCGATGGCCGATTCGCCCCCGTGAGCTACGTAATCACCTCCGTCAGATTGCTAATGGGGGCGATTGCAAAAATAAAAATCACCCCTGTGGAATTATAAAATAAAAATTATCTTTTCTGTTATAACTTAATTTCACACAATATTGAGTTTCAACTTTCAAACCTTAAACCAATGAAATGGAACTATGGAAGTTAGATTAGCGTGCAGGATTTCTCGCTCAAATTTTTCGGTGTCTAGAGGCCGCCATATTGTAAACAAATGAACGCTTATTCGCCGCAAGATTGCACTATATCTCCCATCTGCACATCTCTATGAGTATTACCGATACAAACAACGGAAGCTCGCAGTGCAGTGCGGCCGTCAGCAGCGCCGGTACTATACTGGTGTGCATGCTGCCGCCCCATATCTGCTAGAGCTAGAAGCGATCGCGCAAGGACCGAAATGTGGAGATGTTTTTGTTTGCTGGTGATTCCAAAAGACCAGCAAATAATGAACCTCGACCAGTAAATCAACCGAAAGCTAAAATTAGTAAAAGGAAACCTGTAAGCAAGGAGGTGACTGTACGGGCTTGGACCAGACATTTCGTACAGACGGAGGAGATCTGACCATTACCTGCTTGTAACTTGTAAAGTTGCAAGAGGGAAATAATGCTGACTTATATAAGTAAATGATAATAATGAAATAACAACAAATTTAGGAGTATCATGGGTACCAATTCAATGGAATTTGATTTAAAAAAGAGCCCCCGTCAGTACTTAAGAGCCCTCGTGAGAAGGCTCACAGGGGCTCTTTTTTTTTTTGGAAGAGCCCCCGTGGACAAAAATTAATTTGAGCCCTGGTCATAAGGTTCTACAAAAATTCCCAAAATACCTCATTTAGATTATTGGTGCTTCCAAAATTTGAAGTAACATATACGAATGTACACTCTTTCAGGGAATACTAAAAACTCAAATTTGACGATCTCGACCAAATGCACCTGTATTGAGCTCTAACTGAAAAGACTTTTTGGTGTTTTGGGGTGGCGGGTCACACATATTAACATGTAAATGTCATACACATAAATGAGGCTGCAAAGCAAATTTCTCCCAAACTCTGATAAATTGATTAGTTGATTGGTTGAGGAACATTAAGACATGAAGCACAATGACACTGCAAGAGTGTACTAGGATGCCAGAAAACAGAGATATGTGAAAATGTTGCAATCAACCTCGATTGCTAGATTGATTGGTTAATTCAGTAGATGATAAATTGATGGATCAATTGATGCATTTACTTATTGATTTGTTGATAGATAGACTGAATATTGAATGGTGATATCACAGTTAGGTTGGTTGCATGATTTGTTTAATATGTTAGATATAGGAATATTTTCTCCACCAACGATATGAGGTAGTAATCAATTTTGAATTTAAACAGTGGTCTTTGAAGCAAAATGTGTGATTCTGACATAGGGCAATACTGAGATAGCTAGTTAGCTACATGTATTTACAATCACACTTGTGTAGCAATACAGGAAAGAGTACTAGTCACATCTGTGTAGCTGTTAAGACTATGTTTCTAAGTTCTTTATTTTGTTTTGTAAGTATTATATATTTATTATTAAATATTTACAATTATGTAATTTTTATGTATAATGTGTTTCTTTTGATTTCTTTGACTTCTCTGATGCTAGACTCTCGTACAGTAATCCCCACAGTATCGATGGATCAAGGTAACGTGGCATACACAGTGCTTGCTCCAATGGGATATATATCTGGTTTATATTCTGCTCTAGAGATTGATATCATTTGGTATATAGAAGCTGAATCTCATATGAAGGTGCTCTTTGTTATTAAAGGTAGGTATGGAATATTAGTCTTAGGTGAAATATGAGAGGGTGTTGTCGAATGAACTTGAATATATTATTTGACAAAGAGATGAGTGGAATATTGTCCAAGCAAGTTCTTTATCAGACAGTTCAGAATCACCAAGAATAGAGCAGGGGGGGGGGGAGGATAGCGGAGAAGATTTCTGTAAGAAGATTTTTTATTTTAATGATTCGCTCAGTAACATTTTTAATTGGGCTTTGCCGGAGAAAAAAATTAAAAGTAATACACAACATGTACATTTATATATTAGGAAAGCTTGCAATCTATAAATATTTAAAAAAATAGAATTAAGAAAAAATATTCTGGTAACGTATTGGTTGTTTTGATATGACAACATCATTGTAATATCAATTGACTGGAGCCTAGTAGCAATTGATTAAGAATGGCTAATTATTGGGTGTTTTACTGTGAAGGCAATTTTGAATGAACATTTGTCCTTTCTGATAATTATCAATATTATGAAAGTGCAATTCAAACCATATCAAACAAGTTTAGTACAGTATGTACTAGTTAGAAAGAGAAAAATACACACAGTAATTCTTCCTAAATCTCACTATCATTCTGATCCCTGTATAAAGAAAGAAAGAGAAAGATACACACAATTATTCTTCCTAAATCTCACCTTCACTCTGATCCCTGTATAAAGAAAGAAAGAGAAAGATACATGTATCAGAAAGGAATCTTATTTATTGCATCTCATCACCCTTCAGATTTCACCAAGACCAATGTGGATGACACCAGTTCATTAGAGATTCGTGATGGTTTGACATCTAAAGCACCTCCCCTGTATGTAGCCAGGATGTCTCCTAATAACTATCAGGTGATGTCTTCACAAGAATATCTCTATGTGAGATGGGAAGGTAGAACAGCTGTAGAGGCTTCTTTTGAAGCTTACTTCACTTTCTACATAGAAGCAGGTTAGTATTAATAGAAACCTCTTATGTTTGGAATGGTGATCCAGCTTTTGTTTTAAAGTTGATACTTATAGGAAATAAAATCAAATAACAATAGTTTATTTTATAATTGAATGAGTTATTAAAGCAATTTATGCAGCTAACATGCCATGAAAGTGTGCAGTTTTGTGTTTTATGAAAATCAAATTTCACTAAATTGACTCTATCCTGACCTACGAAATCGCCTAAGGGAAAGTGTCTTTGTGAGTGACGTCAGAGCCGGGATATGCTTCACGCAGCTATAGAGACTAACTGCGATCTACACACAAATGTTCATAGAGTCGATGTCAGTTCCACTCTCTCAAAACAATTTGAAATATTGCCTGAATGGTCAATATCTGGCATACAGTTGTCCTCTCCGTCCTGAAACATATCCTAATGTCAATATTCATGTCATTATTGGCATTGAAAAAGTGACAATATCCGTAAAATAACTGTTTACAACTCAACTTTTTCACCGGCTTTAGCTTGCCAGCTGAGCTGTATGTACACGGAGATAGTATGAAAAATCAACCTTGCTGTGTTTCAAAACATAATTACCTTTAGTAGAATCATGTTCCGAGGTGGAATTTCCTTTGACATAACAATGAATAATGTTTCTTCTCCATTTTCATTTGTCGATAACTATAATTACATAGAATAGTGTGTTTCTCGCCGTTTTGTTTTGGTTTGGTTTCGTAAGGGTTTCGTCTATCGCGACTGAAATGCAAGCGTACAGTACTTTGTGTGTGTGGTGTGCAGTGCAGTCACGTTTACGTGTGTTTTGATGTGCGCGCAGGTAATGTAAATCCGCCAGCGATACTAAATTCAATCAGCGATCAGCCGTGTAGGTAATGCGGCTGCCAAGAGCCGCACTACTCGCAGATGAATCGTAACAACAGCAGAATCGCCTCGATTTTTCCAGCTAATCTAGCCATGATACGATCGACTAAATGAAATATTCTTCGATTTGTCTGAATTTTTTAAATTCATAATAATGATTAAATTAATACTAACTGTTTTTTTCCATAGTGGAAGAGAAGAAGTCTCCGACTGATATGTCAAAGAAAATTAACTACATGGTGGTATAAAATCGCCGGCACCCAAATCCCATTATATATGCAGGCTCGCTGTAGAACAAAGCTGCGGGGACACAGCCATAGTTTCACCTTCTTTTCCCCCATTTTTCAACGTTTTTATTTCACAAATAATACATTTCTTAGAATATCAAGATGGAAATATTAATGAGAAGTAACTTACAAACGATGTTGTATTATAATTTATTCTATAGTAAGGGTAAAATAACACATAAGTTGAAGCTGTGTTTTCAGCCTTATAATGTTATACATGCGTTCTACTAGATACCGGAAGTGGCACACTAGCTACGCCTCCCTTTTCCTACGTCACAGCTAAAGGCCGTTTCGGATGACAATTTGTCCCAGAGAATAGGGTGATTGTTTTCACCCTAATTTCGCTTTTTCGGAAGTGTTATATTGTTTGAATGTCATCCAAGCTCATTGTATGGCTTATAAGCTTTGTATAGATATGAATATCTTCATATTTAGGGCTCTTCTATGAATATCACCTTTAAGGCTCATTTTATCAAAGATATAGAGTTAAGTTTACTTAGGGTTTTAGATTGAGAGAAAAACAAATGTTAAGATTTGATGGGAATTTGGCTGAAATAACAGGCAAAGTAGTAAGTACATGTCTCGAAAATAATATTGCGAGTGATATTCATTTGTCTCCCAATGTATGGTCAATAAGGGATCTAAAAGATCTCGACGTTTCGTGCGCCGCTGCAAACTTTGTCAGGTGATAAAATCTAATGTAAGCAAGCGTGTTTTATACTCTACGGGAGGACCGGCGGTCAAAGTACATGTCGTAGTATAGGTTCTTGTACTGTGAGGTAAATATTGTGTGGAAGTTGTTTATGTGTTTTAATAGTTTTTTAAATAGCTCCAGGGCTTTTCTTACTTAACATTCCTCATCTAATTTTAACCTTGTTTATGATAGGCCACTGCTTTCCATAAAGTAAAGAATAAAGTAAAGCATATTCAAATTATTTCATGAGACATGACACCTTCAAAAGCTATGACTACATAACATCTCTCTCTAATGATTTATTCAACTTTCAAGATATTATTCCCCTCTTTTTTTTTTAACTGAATTATTTACAGACAATATAGAATTTCGAAAATAATATCGCTAGTGATATTCGTTTGTCTCGCAATGTGGTCAATAAGGAATCTAAAAGATCTCGACGTTTGGTGCGCTGCAACACTTCGTCAGGTGATAAAACTAATGTAAGCAAGGGTGTTTTATACTCTACGGAGGACCGGCGCGATGGTCAATAATTCAATATCTTTTAGATTCCTTATTGACCACATTGCGAGACAAACGAATATCACTAGCGATATTATTTTCGATACTACATCCGCAATGAGTAATATATTTAGCAATATAGAATTTGATAATAAGTATTTTACTGTGAGATGACTTTCTGGCAATGCTACTTGTAACAAGTGATTGGTATCATGTTTTAATTGTAGGTGGTGGCATGCAATGTCCTGGGGATTACTATGCCTGTTCCAATGATCATTGTATTTCACAGCAGTTAACATGTAACATGAGAGATAACTGTGGTGACAACTCTGATGAAGATCCTTCAACTATCTGTCTAGGTAAGACAAATATATCACAGCATGTTTATGTCTCATTAACAAATATTTATCATCTTTGGAGTGACTTTTCAAGTACAGGTTTTTGAGACTAACCTTTCAATATTAATGTGAATGTTCTACTCATATATTACTGACACTCTTTGTTGCCTTTGTAGGGGGTGTAACCCTTGGCCTTAAAATACAACCTTCTCTAAATTCTAAATTTGATTTAATTAGATCCAAATAGAAGAAAATATTGCTTGTGAACTGTCCTCAGAATATAGGGGCCTACAAGTGGCTTTTACATGCACTTTGATCAATCATTGAGTTGCACATTGAATCAGCAGGGTCATCACAAATGTCACATGTTCATATATACATGTATAAATACAGATCTGCATGTTGAATTTGTGTATGTATTTCTAAGAGTTAACATGTGTATCCTTTGCAGTAATGCGAGGCTGTAATAACTTCACTTCGTTTGCACTTCGCAGGTTTTTTGTAATTGAAAAAAAAATGTTGTGGCAGATTTCCTACATGATGAGGAGTATCTTGCTAATCTGTGCCCTATTTCATAGTGCCCTATTTCATGGTGTTCTATTTCTTTTGCTGAAATTTTGAAGGAAATATTAAATATTAATATTATAGCATGCAGCTAGATAATTTCAAAGATTGTTATATCGGCAAGGTAATCATGAAAAAGAAAAACAGGTGAAATGGATTTCATTAAATTTTTCAGCAATACCAGCAATATACAATTTTTTTTGTTAATGATTTCCTTGAGCCTTCCCAACATAATTTTTTGAAATCAGTTTATGCACAATATATTGCCACATTTGGTATTAAAATCTAATGTCTGTTGACAAAAAGCAAAATAGGTTTTGTTTGTCTTTTTGAAATTCAAAATTAGATTATAAGTATAGAACAGTGTTTGTTTCAAAATGAAGAGTAAAGAATGAAGCACAGCTTTGTCTTCTATAGTCATGTTGGGGATACCTGGGCCCTGTTTCATAAAACTTGATATCAATAACAAGTTACAAGCTACTGTTATAAGCTACTGAAATCATAGTGTCTGATTGGCTGAGAGCAAATTTGTCATATAAATTGAGCAGTTGTTATAGATAACAAGTTTTATGAAACGGGCCCCTGGAGTGTAAGGTGTAAGGAGTACATTACAGGACACATAATGTAATAAATTCAACAGTTATGCATATTTTGCACAAACCTACAATAAGTCAAGATAATCTTTAATGCAAGCTATAATCCATTCCGTGTTGAATGATTAGATACTTTTACAGAGTGAAAGAATGTATATACTATATTAGCTCTTACTACTTAGTTCACTAATTAACTCAGGAATCATCTCAACACCACAGCTCATTGTAGGTTTGTTCAGCATTAGATCTATCAATGATGGCTTGTTATTAGTGACTAGTTCATGCATGCTTGGTTTTATTTGCATTCTTATCATTTTTGTTTGTGTTAAGCCCCACCATTGCCCCTTCCTTGTCAGCCATCCCCTTGCCTTCACAGGGGCACTTGCTTAGAATTTGGATCTGGCTTCATATGCCTTTGCTCAGCAAACTTTGAAGGTGATCTATGCGAAATTGTCAAGAGTAAGTTTACAATGATGACAGGCTGAATTCAAATCATGGTCATGGTATTGTGTCACTAACTCAATCGCTTGGAAAGTGGTGCAGTGTTGACATTGATTAACTCACATGAATAATGCAAATTTTGTTGGTTTGATTTCTTATTTATGCAGAACAAAGACCTTTTGATTTTGATGAAATACTACACTTTGTGCACTTCTTTAAAAAATAATCCTAAAATGGCACTTTTACATGTTTTGTTGTTTGTTTACTTTGTTTTGCAAAAAAAAAAGTTTAAATTCTATAATTTTCATTGTTACTGAAATTTGATGAGTCCCTATTTCTATTCCACCGTTTAAATGGGATTGGGATGTGATAATTTAGATCCTATTCCCAAGCAAATACCATTAAATACCATTGGATGAACCATGGAGATCGATTGTGCACCTGGCTGTGGAGTTCACTCTCAATTAATAGGGGCTTTTCGTTTGTGTGGACGAGGACGCTGTTCCCGTCCTAACGATGCGAATTGGCTGCAGTCGACCCGTCCTGTTCACTACTTTATAACCCTTTTCGTATGTAGTCGACGCCCGTTCTCTACACGATGACGTTATGGCCCCCGCTCGCTTATTCAATTTCTCCTTCTTTCCCTTGTTATGTTATTCTTCGTATATTACTCTATTATTTTTTTCTATCTTTCGTCATGTTATGCTTTGTTTTCCTTCTATCATTTTCTCTCTCTGTTTTTTTTAATGTAATTATCTGTTTTTCCATCTTTCATCTTCTCTTCCATCTTTCCATTTTCTATTCTTTATCATTTTCTCTTTCTGTCTCTCCTTATGTAATTGTTTATTGTTACCATTCTATCATTTCCTCTTTCTATCTTTCCTTATGTTATTCTTTGTTTTTCCATCTTTTATCTTTTCTTCTATCTTTCCATTATCTATGCTTTATCATTTTCTCTTTCTGTCTTTGCTTATGTTATTGTTTATTGTTACTATTCTATCACCTCCTCTTTCTGTCTTTTCTTATGTTATTCTTTGTTTCTTCCTTCTATCTCCTTTTCTTATGTAATTCTTTGTTTTTATCGTTCTATCATTTTCTTCCTACCATTCCTTATGTTATTGTTTGTTTTTCCATCTTTCATCTTCTCTTTTATCTTTTCATTATCTTTTGTTTATCATTTTTCTCTTTCTGTCTTTCCTTATGTTATTCCTTATTCTTCCTTCTATCACCTTCTCTTTTGTTTTTCTTTGTTTTTATCATTCTATCACCTTCTCTTTCTGTCTTTTCTTATGTTATTCTTTGTTTCTTCCTTCTATCACCTTTTCTTATATAATACTTTGTTTTTATCGTTCTATCATTTTCTTCCTACCATTCCTTATGTTATTCTTTGTTTTTTCATCTTTCATCTTCTCTTCCTACCATTCCTTATGTTATTCTTTGTTTTTCCATCTTTCATCTTCTCTTCTATCTTTTCATTATCTATTCTATAACCTTCTCTTATGTTGTTCTTTGTTTTTATCATTCTATCACTTTCTCTTTCTGTCTTTCCCTTCTGATTTACGGGGTTCGAGTTTTCTGACGAACCTCAAATCATGGGTGAACGCGTCCTCAAATCGGGCCTGACGACGTGAGACGACCCGACGCATGCGCAAATCGCCGAAATGACGTCATATCTTTGATGTCGTCTATGTGGACGTGCCAAACGAAAAGGCCCTAATATATCAGTGTTAACCATGGAGAGTGTGCACCTGGCTGTGGAGTTCACTCTCACTTAATATTTCAGTGTTTTAAGCCAGGGCTGCTATTCAATTCAATACTTAAAGATAAAGTTAAGTTCTGGTCATGCGATTGCATTGTGAAAGAAACGGTGTGGAATTGATCAGAAAAATTTGATCATGTAGCATATATGGAGGTGTCGTGGTTGAGTGGATACGTCGCCGGACTGTCGATCACAAGGTCCGTGGTTCGAGTCCCGCCGCGGCACTAATGTCCTTTGGCAAGACATTGATCTACATTTGCCACACCCCACCCAGGTGAAGTAAATGGGGACCTGGTAGGAATTTATTCCTTGAAACGCAGAGCGCATGACAGCTGCACTGCTAAAGCCAGGGTAATTATGCTGCATTATTGTAGAGTGCTTAGAGACTTCTGATAAAGTAAGTGTTAGGCGCTATATAAGCAAATATAATTATTATATTAATTATTATAAGTATTGGTGTGTACTGCAAAGTTCTGGAGTCATCAAAATGATAAGAAATTTGGCCCAGTCTTGGTAAAGTAACAAGCACTGTACACAGAAAGATGTATATGGGACTACACAAACATGTGGCATAAACATCGGGCCTCATTTTTAAGCTGTTACTTGTCATATTTAGAAAATAAAGGCATTTGAAGAGTCATGCTTTTCAGGGAACATTTTTTTCTCTGATCAATGTTCTTCCACGCTTGCATAATAACAATGATAACGCTCACAAATTATTTTTCACATCTCCCCAGAACTCAACCTTCTCTTTAAGTTTAATACAGTATTTTACTTAGTTTTCGGCTTAGATAAATAACTTAGGTGATGTAAATGGGTACCTGGCAGGAATTAATTCCTTGAAATGCTAGAGCGCCGCAGTGGCTGCCTTGCTAAAGCCAGGGTAATAATCGGGGCAGCGCCAGGAACATCACAACGTGATGGACATGTGCGCTATATAAGAAGCCACCATTATTATTATTATTATTATTAGCCAACTTTGGAATTCAGTTCAAGCTTTTAGCTAAGTATTTTACCCTAAATTTAAGACAGCTCCCTACCAGACTTAAGCCAATTATTTAAAGGCCTTGATTGGCAGGCATATGGTTTTCTATAATGCAGTAATCATTACCTGGGTACAATTATATTAGCGCGCATTTCATGCGACGCATTCATTGCACGTTCATTGCGCTTTTTTAAAATTACATTATATTGTTATTGTAATTTTTGTTGTTATCGTAGTCCTTATACATTGTAAATCCTGTGAAGCCTTACATGTACATGGATCTGTCCTTGCTACGCCACAATCCTCTTTAAAAGAGAAATGTCCTTTGGTAAGCTTCAGAAAAACAAAACTGCCATTTTTATAATTGAGGTCCACTTCATTAGATTATGGGGAGACTCAGGAGAGGAATGAATATCTGCATCTTACATCACACCTAATCAGTTCTCTTGTCATTCATGCTCTTTCAGTATCTCTCTCTCTCTCTCTCTCTCTCTCTCTCTCTCACCCTGTTGCTTTCTAACTTGCTCTTTGCCCTTGGTCTGTCTATTTATTAGAGAAGATTTGATTAGTCAGCATTTTAGACACACATTCTTTCCCAATTTCTTCTCATACATGTAACTTGTGCCGAAATGAGAATCAATTGCAACAGAAATATATATCAACCTTGTTTAGTCCAGTACTGTCTATCTATTCTCTCTCTCTCTCTCTCGCTCTCTCTTTCTCACGCACACACACACACACTTCCTCCTATGTCCCTCTTCCTTTATGACTGAGCTATATTTTTCTCCATTCCTAACGGCAATCTACGTTAATTATTCCTCTCATTCCTCTCTATGACCTCATTTGCCTCAACCTTAGTGTTTGTTCTCTCTTCGTGATTCAGTCTTTTGTCAATGTCATATCGTATATCCTGTTGAGCTAATTTCTCTCTATTTTCGAAAATACATGTTTTTTCCATGAGATGTCAACATACCTCTTTGTAATGTCATGTATTCATTCCAGAAGCAGTGACCATCATTTTAATATTAGATCATTTGGTGAAACTTGCTGATTGTGTATTGTTGAGGTATTTATTTGCTGTATTATAATGAGTGTATCAAGAAAACAGTGGAGGCGAAGAGGTAAGCTTTCCTATGATCTCTTTTCTCTGTCATTTTATGTCATTTAACTATTTTCTGTTTGTCTGTCTTCTGTGGGACTGTCTTTCTGTCTATTTCTCTCTCCTTATCTCTCTCTCTCTCTCTCTCTCTCTTTCCTTCTCTCTGTCTTTTTTTCATTTTGGTCTCTTTATCTCTCTCCCTCCCTCTGTGTTCATCCATCTTTATTTTCATACTTGTAACTCACTCACTCATCAAATGAGTAGTCTAAACGCAGTCACATGTGATTCATTTACTGAGAATATCCCACGTTTCTCCATGAAAAAGCGTGCAATAGTCCCATTATTATCTAACAATTTTTAAGTATGTGATGGACAGCAGAGTACATGTATGTACAGGGTGTGTGGAGAGGTTAATGTGCATATATTTGGTTTGGGGGTGAATAGTGCTGACATTGTAGCACTGCACATTGATGCAGACCTGTAGAAGTAAGTGCGCTTATCTAGAGCTGTATCAGTGTATACACGCTAAAGTAAGCATATAAAACTTGGGGTTTATTTGTTAGCGATAATTACACAAAGCAATCTTGAAATTAATTCTTTTTCAATAACTAATAGGGATCTAGAATGCTTTTCTCACTTGTTTTGCTAAGCCCTGTACTTTCCTTAGCCCTGGACTAACTTTTTTGGCTTTCCACACACACTGTTTTAGTCCTGTACTATATTCGCCTATCCCGGGATAAGAAAATTCACGCTGTTCTCACTGAATTCGTTAGCCCCGGACTAGCTGTATAGCGTGAATATTCATTAGGGCATTTTCTGCAGCCTGCACACTTGCTCGCACTAGCAGGGGGCCGGGTCATAGTTCGCGTGCGAAATGCTAGTGCAATTTCGGTAATACTCTCGCTCTAGCTCTTGCTTATATTTTTGCACTAGCACTTTGTCTTCAAATACAGTTAAATGGAGGACATTACATTAACTGAGTGCTTTGTTGGTTGGACTCAACAAAAACAAAAACAATTTTCAGTTAAAAGTCGCATAGTATACAATAAGCACAATACCAGTCTATTTTTCATTTCTGTTCTCATTCATTTGCTTGGCACCGGAATTGTAGAGTTAGCCCTGCTTTTTTGCAGGGCCAACTAAGCCCGTACTTTAGGTTGGGCTAGCCCACTTTGATGAATAGAAAATGGGCTAAGCTTAGCCCAGGACTATAGGTGGGACTAAAACCCCCCTTTAGCCCCACCTATAGTCCGGGGCTGAGCAAAATTTTACCAGTGTGAAAAGCATATACATGTAAGAGTTTTGTTGTATAAAACAACAGATGCATGTTTTCATTCATTCATTACAGGATCTATCTGCTCTTCTTGAGGCTGTTTATTTATACAACCTCAACTCAAGTGTGGGTAGATACTAGATAGTATAATGAAGTTATGCGCATACATCATTTGTATATTGTTTCTTAACCATGAGTTGTCCAATTCATTTCTCTTTTCTCCAATAGCCATACTTAAAAAAAAAAACTATACTCCAAGGGCCTCTTGTACCTCATATCATCTTGGTTGCTTAAATTGCTCAAAAGTTTTTGGATATGTGCGCGTTATACAGCCATATATTATATAAGATTAAGTGACAGAAATTATGCACATATGTTCTATTTCCAATGGTTTGTGTTGGAAGGGAGGTTATTACTGAAGATTGCATATTTTTAAAATATAAATGTATATAATTGAGATTGATTCATAGTTATTTTTAAAAAAAATTTATGGCTCCCTGTTCATATTGTTCATATTGTTCCAGTTTTAAATATATTCCAAACAGTGAACTTCACCCTTTTCATAAAGAAAATGTCATATACACCTTTGATCATCATCAGTGTTAATATACTTCTAATTTTTCTCAGAGATTATTGTCCCTGAGTACATACAGAACTGAACCTTCAATCAATATTGACTATGCACTTTACTGCAATGATTTTGCTGGAAGTGAATAGTTGTTTCCTTCCTGTGGTGGAGTACAGGAAAATGTTGTTTTCTTTGTTTGTTTTTTGAGGGTATGTGGTTAGTTGGAACATTTAACATGCCTTCAAAAGTAGCTGTAAAATGTCATCAAACTTCTAATGAATATAATGACGAAATGTGTACCATGATTTGATCTGTATTTAAGTTTAAATCCATGTGCTTTAAGAAATCACGCAAAATCTTTAAAAATTGACTAATTGGACTATTCTTAGACTTTTCATTAGTGGTAATGGTCATCTATCATACATCTCCTTTCATAACAAACTTGCTTTTCGTATGAGCTTTGAACAGAAATAATGAGCTTTGAACAGAAATAATGAGCTTTGAACAGAAATAATGAGCTTTGTAGACAGCATGTAATTCTAAGCTTGCTATCCAGGTAGGTTGTCAGAGTAGACAACTAATACCTTAGTGACACTAACAAGACTAACACCAGCCCAACACCAGACCCACAACGGACTGAACACCTTCTAATGGCCTAGAATTGGCCAGTTTAGAGTTGGTTTGGTGGTATGACTGAAATACAGACAGGCCAATCCCCAAAGTGTTATTACTCTATTTATAAATTATAACATCAATATGTTCAACAGATATTGGTAATATCCACCACTCTGTAGAAGAATTTCATGTAATTTATCGTAAATCATTCTTATTGTTACGAATTATTGTTTATTCTTCAAATTGTCTGAGTTTGAGCATCTTAGCAAGGACTATTGTTGTCAGTTGTCTTGTGATAATTAGTCTATGATGTTATTTATGCGTCTGAACTTGAAATAAAATCCACTAATTATTTTTAATAAAAACTAAAAGTACACCTTTATTTTAAATTCAAAGCAGTTTCAGTAATTGTAAATTTTATCTTGGAACAATCTGGGTACTAATATGGAATGAGAAGCATTAGGTTTAAAAAGTTGTTTTACAATTCCTTTGTGATGCATATTTACCTGTATACATGGTGGCAAGGCATGGGTTTAATAAAATAGTCTGGACATTGACTTCTGCAATGTGTATGTTTTTATTTAATAGTGAAATAGCTTGTAAATTTAATCTCTTCCCTTATTAAAAGCTATCTATTAAATACCAAACAGTAATGCTGCATAATTGTTACCTTTCAGTTCTCTGTCTAACAATGCTGATTTGTTAATATTACTAATGAGTTTCCTTGGTTGTTTTTAATATTGGTACAGGATGTTGTCTTTATATTAACGGGCCTTTGTGTGTATTAATATGCTTATAAACTAACATGTATGGTGGGGTAGAAATAAAGAAATCAAATACAAATGGATCTTCTAAGATAGCAGCTATTGGTATTATTGTACCCTTATATATTCATGATTATTTGGATAACAGAAAATAAACAATATGTCATTTTTTGAAGATACAAATACTGTGTACCGTACTCATTTTATAGACAGGCTTTTTATACTGGAAGGTATAACTCCTGTTAAATGTGAATAATTTTTTTTTTTATGAAAGTGAAAAAGGTTCGTGACTCTCTAGACTTATACCAATATGATACAGTATAGTTTAACCTTGCTAGAAACTTCAAATTCCTACCTGAATATAACATACTATTACTACACTTCTATCAATTGATATACCTTATAACCTGGTATGATAATCATTGGGTTTCTTTTCTTTGCTTCAGGTCGCACTACCTCTTCCCCATCCTGTACTCCAATGTGCATTAACGGTGGTTTATGTACCCTTGGTGCCTGTGTGTGCCCTGAAGAATTCTATGGAGAGCTATGTCAATTCCGTATGTTATCTCTTTCTTTCTTTCAACAATTTAATGATATGAATCTAACATGTACAATTGAACATTGGGTTCATATTGATTGGAAGGTAGTATGGCATGAAAACGAGCTATCGTGATTACTTGGAGATGAAAGTAAAGATGTTATTAATTCAATTCGTATTTATTTCATTTCCAACAGAAAGATAAACAAAGGCATAACATATATTATTACAGAAAGTAAATCTTGATAGGTATACAAATACACTGTATGAACATAATAACATTATTACAAGAAATTCTTTAATTTCTGAGGAAATGGGGGGATCCACTTAAAAGCAGTGCTTGTAGTTTGTGGATCCCCCAGAAAGAAGGAAAAAAAATTGTTTCAAATTGTGCCTAAGAGGACCTGGAAAACACAAGACAATATTACAGAACGACAACCACGAAACGACAAGGACAAGGAAAACATATAAAAGAAGAAGAAAAAGGGGGGAAAGGAAGAAGGAAGAAGAAGGAAGTAGCATGCAGGACAAATCATGACCGAAGAAGAGGTAGTTATATTGGTGATTCTGGGAAGGTAAGATCATAAGAACAAATAAATATTTGATTAATCGAGCAGATGATGAAGACCTAAATGAAAATTTAAGATGATTACCAGATGTTATCGGATTATTATTGTATATTACTATAAGTTTTGAGCAAAAATATTTTTAGTTTTTTCTTGAAAGAATTTAGGGATGGACTATTTTTAATATCTTCACTTACCGGTATACAATTCCAAAATCTAGGACCATCATACATAAATGATTTCTTTGCTAATAAAGTTCTAAAGAGAGGTAGGTGAAATTTGTTAGACCGTCTAGTTGGGTAATCATGAAATGACCGATTTAGGGGGAACATGGCATCAAATATATGTGGAAGGGTGTTTCTACTGTAGTTATACATAAATTGTCCTAAGTGAAATAGATACAGGTCATTTGTTTTTAAAAGTCTGCTAGTAACAAATAACGGGTCTGTGTGTGAGAGAAATGCAGAATTGTAGATAATACGGAGAGACTTCTTTTGTAATAAAATCAGTCTATTTAATAGAGTTTGCTGCGTATTGCCCCAAGCAAGTATCCCATAATTCAGATATGGTAAAATTAGAGATGAATAAAGCATGAGAAGGGCTGATGTCGGAAATGAAACTTAAGCTTATTCATTATGCCAATATTCCGTGAAATAATTTTACACGTATTATCTATATGGTATTTCCACGAAAGTTTGTTGTCAACAGTTATACCTAAAAACTTAATGAATGAGACAACGTCCAAGGGGGTATCGTCAAAAACAATATCCATGGGCAGTGTGTCTATAGAATTACTAAATAACATATATTTGGTTTTTTGGAGGTTAAGGGATAGTTTATTAGCTCTTATCCATTGGGTGACTTTTTCAAGTTCAGAATTTACAACATTGACTAAAGTATTTGGATTTTTATGGGAATAATAAAGATGAGAATCGTCTGCAAAAAGTATAAATGAAAGGACATCGGATGATTTACAAAAATCATTTATATAAATAATAAACAATAAAGGGCCCAACAAACTTCCTGCGGTACTCCACAATTTACGTTTTGCATATTTTCTATTATTGACAACAAGATCATAACCATCTAATGCAAATGGTAGGTTTGATTCACTGGATAACCAAGTTTCCGTAAGTTCCATTATGGAAAAAGACTGTTTGGATGGGCTATCTAATAATAATAGAAGTTCTTCAAAGTGTTTACTTAAGCTTCTAATGTTTAAGTGCAATAGAGAAAATGTGTCATTAGTAAATTTCTTAACGAGGTTTTTAAATTGGGACTCGGTTACATATTCAGATGAAGGGCTTTTAATTTGGTCATGGTCAGGGTAAAAGTCAAAAATTTCTGTTGATGAGTTAATATTATTTGCTACAAAATGGTTATACGCTACATCAGTTGAAGAATAATCATTCAAGTGATTTGTTAATGAAGGGTTAAATAAATCAAAAAGGTCATCATCATTTAAAGAATAGCATGGCATATTAGCTAAGTGGGCCATCGAAATACAGCCAAATTCTCAATATGATATTTCATTTTCGGCTTTGGGTTTGTAGAAATAAGCAAGCAATTGGGCGATAGTACAGTCCTGCATGGAGACACAACAACAGTTTTATATGTGGACAAGTACAGATACAAAAACATGTGAATACGGAGAACAAAACACTGACACCATACAACAGAGAAGGGATTGCAAGAAGGACTTAACACAAAGAGAGAAAGAAAAGGTACATGTAGGTACAAGTAGAGACAGCATTTCACAGAAGTCCTCGTAGGCAGAGCGAACGAACGAGCCAATGAACAATAACAATAGTGGTGCATCTTAGCATGTTCCTGGCGAGATGCCCAATAAATATAATGGTGCATAATATAAAAAGGAAATACACTCAAAGTAAATAGATGCGCTCAATGTAATAACAAATGTGTGAACATAAACAAGCTAAGGTAATGGAAAGCATGACATTACTGATATTTTGCAGCATACAAATATTAAAGTCCATCAGTTCACTGCTTTCAGCATCGATTTAAAAAAAACAAAAAAACAAAAAAACAAAAACAAAAACACGGGGAAATCAAATACAGGTGGATAATACCAATGTCACAACGGTTCAACTGAGAATCAAAATATGAAAGGGTAAAAGCATGCAAGACAAATTAACATCGAGTACGTTCGGCTTAATTGAGAATCAAAATATGAAATGGTGAATGTATGCATGACAATTTCACATTGAGTAGTCTTATCTGAATTTAAATATGAAATGATGAGAGCATGTAAGAAAATTTTATATTAAATAGTCTAAATTGAGAATTTACAAATGAAAAGGTGAAGACATGCAGGAAAATTTAACAATGAGTAGTCCAGGTTTCAGTTGAGAATTTACATATGAAATGATGATCGAAGGCATGCAACAAAATTACGTTCGGCTTAATTGAGAATCAAAATATGAAAAGATGAATGCATGCAAGACAATTTCTCACTGAGTAGTCTTAACTGTGAATTTACATATGAAATGATGAAAGCATGTAAGAAAATTTAACATTAAATAGTCTGAATTGAGAATTTACAAAATGAAAAGGTGAAGGCATGCAACAAAATTTAACAATGAGTAGTCTTAGTTGAGAATTTACATATGAATGAAATGATGAAGGCATGCAACAAAATTCACATTGAGTACGTCTTACCTCGGGACTATTGACTTGTTTATCTTTTATGCCAGATTTCTTCTGAAGTGGGTACCCCATTGTAAGTAAATAGCTGAAGATTATCATTAATAGAAAGGACATTGAAGAATGCATTACCCAAGAAAGCCCCGAGATTGAAACACACATTGCTTGCTGTATAAGAACCTGTCATTAATTACTTGATTACAAAGAAAAGGAATTCAGCTTCGGAACGAGACACAACTATTTAAAACAAAGCAAGACCTGACGAATTTTAAATCGTGATTGACAGGTGTCTTAGGTGCATTGAACCTGCTAAAGGTGAAGCTAAATATGAAGCTAAAGGTGAAGCATTTCACCCTATAGCTAAGGATAGCAATGTGGCAACCGTAGATTACAATGTTTGTTTTTGAACCATGGTTGCATAAAATAATGTTAAATTCAGAGACATATATATGAGGGTGAAATATCTGAACTTCTGAATGCCAGAACAAGGGAATGGTTCTTAAGCAACCCAATCTATGAGTATGACTATGAGAAGTGGTTTAAACAAAAGGGTGTATAGATACGCCGGGGAGAGACTTCCAGATTACTCGTATACATGTACCATTTTAAATGCACATGATACGATGTTCTATACAGATTTACCCGTAGCAACGTTACTGATGAAGATGAAAAATATGAACAAAAGAAGTTATGCAAATATATAAGCCAATATCGTTTGGGTCTTTTTTTATTATATTATTATTATTTTTTTTTATTGCCAAAATTCAAAGTCAAACATATGGCTTCGCTTGCATTGCAATGGTAGAGTAAAATTATGTATACAATGTGGTTGAGAAAGGAAGCCAATAACGTAGACTTAGAATGTTGTCAGAGAAAGGGTTATTAAGAATACAAATGTATAATTAATTGATATTCATTATAGTATTGATAAAGTGAGTTCAAATTCATTTAACAAAACAAAATGTCCGCATTCATTTATTGCAACCATTGGACATCGGAAAGTCTACTTATATTTACAAGTTGCTTTTAGTAAGTTTTCAGCATATAGTACAGTATTTCCGCGTTCATGATCTTATTTTTGCAACGATCAGACAAAAAAAAAAGTTGTAGGTTCAATGATGAACACTTTACAAGTTGCTTTCAGCATAGTACAGTAAATTTAGTCAATAAACTTGCGTGTGAATGTAAACTTGCCTCTAGTCTTGGTGAACTGATTATCCTGACCAGGTAGCCCAAGCGGAGTTTTGCGATCCACCGGTGGAGTATGTGCGAGTTTGAAGAACAATCTTAGATCCAACAAGCCTGATCCTCGTAGAGACTCCTCACGTCTTTTGATATGAAAGATCATGAAATTATCATTTAACTATTTTGTTTTGGTTATTTGTTGAACCTCAAATGGTTTTTGAGGTGATGGTGATGGTGATGGTGATGATGATGGTGAAGATGATGATGGGGATGATGATGATGGTGATGGTGATGGTGATGGTGATGGTGATGGTAATGATGGTGATGGTGATGATGATGATGATGATGGTGATGATGATGGTGATGGTGATGATGATGATGGTGATGGTGATGGTGATGATGATGGTGATGGTGATGGTGATGGTGATGGTGATGATGATGATGATGATGATGATGATGGTGATGGTGATGGTGATGGTGATGGTGATGGTGATGGTGATGGTGATGGTGATGATGATGATGGTGATGGTGATGGTGATGGTGATGGTGATGGTGATTGTGGTGATGGTGATGGTGATGGTGATGGTGATGGTGATGATGGTGGTGGTGGTGATGGTGATGGTGATGGTGATGGTGATGGTGATGGTGATGGTGAGTGTGATGGTGATGGTGATGGTGGTGGTGGTGGTGGTGGTGGTGATGGTGATGGTGATGGTGATGGTGATGGTGATGGTGATGGTGATGGTGATGGTGATGGTGATGGTGATGGTGATGGTGGTGATGGTGATGGTGATGGTGAGGACGACGATGATGATGGTGATAATGATGGTAAGGACGATGATGAAGATGGTGGTGGTATAACTAAGAGCGACAGATGAAATATTATATTACTACTAATCATTGTAAAATAACAACTTTGAGTGTTGACGTACTAGTTTATCTCCATGTTATCTGATTTGTGACTTAGGAATAATAGGGATGTTAATTTTTATGATGAATCAATGATAGATTATTCAGAGTAAACCATGTTTTTGTTGATAAAATGAAGAAAGCTCTTTCATTCACAACCCTTACAGGTAATGCATCAAACGCAGACTTTACAGACTTGCAGCATACCTCCATCATGATTGGAGCTTTTGTTGGTGCTGTATGTCTTCTCTCTGTTTGCTGGCTCATCGCCATGGCGAGGAAACGATACCAGGATGAACCAGCTCCCGGTACAGGTCATCATCATCGTATTGTCAGTGTTCATACGTTAGGTAAGCTAATCATAGCAACGATGACCATGAGATGTGAAGTAGTTCTTAACCAAAGCAACACTGTCCGAGGTCTAAGTTAGCACCTTCAAAGCTATACAAAAATGGCATAGATTCAAACTTCATCAGTGGAATGACAAGCAAAAGGAAATGCTTTATATTTGAACATTACAATATATTTCCATTGAAATCAAATGTCACACTGCTGACAAAGGCTGTAGTTGAACAGTTGAAAGATTTGTATTGAGATCAAAAGTTTACCTTTCTAACATACGTATTCATTCCCAATACAGCTGAACTAACATGATTGTATGATACATGTACATATATATATTTATGTACAGTGCTGTGTCATACAAAGAGCCCATGGGCTTACTAATCCCTCTTGGACAGACAATTACTCTGCCTCACCACCACCCACTATTCCTAGAAAAAAACTATCATCAAGGTCACTTCTTGAAAATGGCTTCCTTACCCTAAAGAAACAATTTTCTTGAAGGTTTGTAAAGCTTTCTTGATAAGAAGCCATTTTCTTAGGGGTAGACATCACCTCATATTAACTTTGTGTACACATTATGTTTTTTAAATAAAAATTTGCAAAAAAGGAGTAAATTTCAGGCATGTTAAAAAACATTTAAATGTTCGCAGATTTTGAGAAAAAGGTCCCTTTTTTGAAAGAGCAAGAAGTTTCATGAAAAAAGGATCATATTTTCAGGATATTGGCAAGTATATGAATGCATGTGTACCTGTTTTTGTGAAGAAGGGTACTTTTTGTGAATATTTACTCAATAAGCCAAATATCTATTAGGGATATATTGAAAGCCTATTTTGTACCTAAATAGGGGTCATATTTTATGGAATATTTTCTTGAAATTAAAATAAAAAGGGGGGTAATTTTCGACTATGCTAACAATCATGTGTTAAACCTTTAAATATGAAATGACACTACAGCGACTTGTTAAAGGGGTAATTTATTGGATTTCCCAGGGATGGGGCGGTGATGATTGGGCTAAGGTGTGTTGTTTTAAACCTACTACACACTATACAATCCAGCTAAAATGTACTGATTTTTGAAGAATTTGCAATAGCATTTCATTCAAATCATACAAACATGTAAAATCTTTATGACCAAGGATCTATATACTTACATGTATAGTCATATGGTTAAGAAAATGTAAATTTTAAGGGATTTCATGCATCCTTGGAAGAGGAAAAGCTAGATCGGTTCAGAATCGTAGTGACAACAGACCAGTAGTACGATTGTCTACGATTTGCAGCCAATTTGGCTTTTATTCTGACTAGAAATTCTCAATGCACTAAAATTCTGGGTTTTAGTATTCTTATCATTATTTAGAAGCTAGATCAGGAAGATGATGTTTTCTATTTAATACAATTGATATTTCTCTGAAAATCGGATCACAGGAGGATCGTGTAGTATGTGTTGGGCTTTAAGTAGTTGCCCTTTGAGGATAGTTTCTTGGGGGTCTTTTTGTGGGGATAGGGCTAGCTGTCCCTAGGTGGTTATTGTCAGGGATGCTAGTTAACAGATTATTTGTATGAAAATTTGATCATTATATTGGACTGTGTTTTATATATTTTGTAGGGTGGGCAAGGTCTTGTGCATTGTAAAATATTAATTTGCTTACCGGTATAAGGTTTGGAGTGATGTAATATTATAGAAAGCATTGGTGAGATATAAGGTTTGGAGTGATGTAATATTATAGAAAGCATTGGTGAGATATAAGGTTTGGAGTGATGTAATATTATAGAAAGCATTGGTGAGATATAAGGTTTGGAGTGGTGTAATATTATAGAAAGCATTGGTGAGATATAAGGTTTGGAGTGATGTAATATTATAGAAAGCATTGGTGAGGTATAAGGTTTGGAGTGATGTAATATTATAGAAAGCATTGGTGAGATATAAGGTTTGGAGTGATGTAATATTATAGAAAGCATTGGTGAGATATAAGGTTTGGAGTGATGTAATATTATAGAAAGCATTGGTGAGATATAAGGTTTGGAGTGATGTAATATTATAGAAAGCATTGGTGAGATACAAGGTTTGGAGTGATGTAATATTATAGAAAGCATTGGTGAGGTATAAGGTTTGGAGTGATGTAATATTATAGAAAGCATTGGTGAGATATAAGGTTTGGAGTGATGTAATATTATAGAAAGCATTGGTGAGATATAAGGTTTGGAGTGATGTAATATTATAGAAAGCATTGGTGAGATATAAGGTTTGGAGTGATGTAATATTATAGAAAGCATTGGTGAGATATAAGGTTTGGAGTGATGTAATATTATAGAAAGCATTGGTGAGATATAAGGTTTGGAGTGATGTAATATTATAGAAAGCATTGGTGAGGTATAAGGTTTGGAGTGATGTAATATTATAGAAAGCATTGGTGAGATATAAGGTTTGGAGTGATGTAATATTATAGAAAGCATTGGTGAGATATAAGGTTTGGAGTGATGTAATATTATAGAAAGCATTGGTGAGATATAAGGTTTGGAGTGATGTAATATTATAGAAAGCATTGGTGAGATATAAGGTTTGGAGTGATGTAATATTATAGAAAGCATTGGTGAGATATAAGGTTTGGAGTGATGTAATATTATAGAAAGCATTGGTGAGATATAAGGTTTGGAGTGATGTAATATTATAGAAAGCATTGGTGAGGTATAAGGTTTGGAGTGATGTAATATTATAGAAAGCATTGGTGAGATATAAGGTTTGGAGTGATGTAATATTATAGAAAGCATTGGTGAGATATAAGGTTTGGAGTGATGTAATATTATAGAAAGCATTGGTGAGATATAAGGTTTGGAGTGATGTAATATTATAGAAAGCATTGGTGAGATATAAGGTTTGGAGTGATGTAATATTATAGAAAGCATTGGTGAGGTATAAGGTTTGGAGTGATGTAATATTATAGAAAGCATTGGTGAGATATAAGGTTTGGAGTGATGTAATATTATAGAAAGCATTGGTGAGATATAAGGTTTGGAGTGATGTAATATTATAGAAAGCATTGGTGAGATATAAGGTTTGGAGTGATGTAATATTATAGAAAGCATTGGTGAGATATAAGGTTTGGAGTGATGTAATATTATAGAAAGCATTGGTGAGATATAAGGTTTGGAGTGATGTAATATTATAGAAAGCATTGGTGAGGTATAAGGTTTGGAGTGATGTAATATTATAGAAAGCATTGGTGAGATATAAGGTTTGGAGTGATGTAATATTATAGAAAGCATTGGTGAGATATAAGGTTTGGAGTGATGTAATATTATAGAAAGCATTGGTGAGATATAAGGTTTGGAGTGATGTAATATTATAGAAAGCATTGGTGAGGTATAAGGTTTGGAGTGATGTAATATTATAGAAAGCATTGGTGAGATATAAGGTTTGGAGTGATGTAATATTATAGAAAGCATTGGTGAGATATAAGGTTTGGAGTGATGTAATATTATAGAAAGCATTGGTGAGATATAAGAGACCTACATGTGGACAAGTTGTGTATTAGTGTTGGTACTAACTGACTACGATTACAGAAAGTACCCTTAAGAAAATGTTTGCTTTTTATTATACAATATTTTATCTAATTCACAATATTGGTTAGGGGAATTAAAAATGTCACTGTTATGTCACTGTTTGCATTCCAGTACATGTATCTCACATTTGACAGTCTTTATTCAATATTTCCCATTTTAGATGATGAAGAAACATCAGCAAGTGTAGTTGATATGATTTTACTAAAAAATGAAATGTATGCACATTATTTGTTACTGAAATGATCAATTTTGTTACCTTTCCCATAAATAATTGCCAGTTAATGATGAACAAATGTTTGATTTCTTTGGCAGAGGAAGCAGGCTTGCGGCGAAACACAACAATAACAGGCAACGAGGACATTCCTCCAGAATACAGTATCGCCTGTCGTCGTGACAGTCGACGTGACAGTCGTCGAGACAGTCGTCGAGGTTCATTTGCAAAGCGTTACCGACCCTCGGTCGATTCGATGGGGCCCTTATCACCACCACCTGCTTATGAAATAGTGACAGGTGAAATTGGTATGGGAGATTATGATGGGATAGCATTCAGGATACCAGAGGTAGAAGAGAGAAATCTACCAGATGTTGTCAACAGAGAACAGATGTCATCCTCATCACCACCACCACCACCGCCACCACCTGAACAACAATCGGTGTATCATGAAACAGAGATACACGATGAACCACAACCACCTACAATACAACCACCACCATCATCACCACCACCATCATCGCCACCACCACAATCGCCACCACCACAATTGCCACCATCAACAACTACAACAACAGTTCCTCAAGATACACTTGTATGACCAAAACACTGCCCTCCATTGGTATTGAACTGTCAAATGTATTACTGATGATTTCAGTGACCATGATGTGCCCCATATTTGTTGTATAAACAACATTTTCCAAGGGATTTATAAGACAATGGTCGTCAGCATTTCAATTGTACCTAAAAAAAATGTATGTGCCTTTTTGTATCAGGTATTTTTAACGCACTTTTTTTGTATTAAATGTAATGTAATATGTCAGAACATGTGCCGATTTTCAAGGATACAATCTTGTTTAGGTAATGTGTATTATTGGTTCTCTAAAGTATGATAAAGCCTTTGTCACCTATACACTATTACTATTAGTATTACATTTTATATGAACACATTAAATGAGTGTCAATCTATTTCTGATTTTTAGAGGAAATGTTCTGCTCTGTTACACTTACTGTATTTTCTTTAATTTATATCTTAGTATGACATGAAACCTCTGTATTTCATTATTTCTTTCAATTTTTTGTCCTAGAATAAAACATAGAAACACACACAAAAAAACTGAATTTCATATGAAGTTAGGTTAATTGTATTGGATGCATGCCCATGGAATAAAGAAGTATGATAGTGAGAGCATAAGCCCAGATATTATGATATATACATGCCATTAAACACTGTCATTGTACTTTGTATTATATCTTTTAGATCATCTTTATCTGTGAACTCTATTTTGGAGAGCTCTCTTAATCATTGCCTTGACTTATGAAATAGATTACTATCAATGTATTGTATATACACACTTTATCATGTCCAACTAATTTCACTTGTAGGGGATATTCCCTAAACAAGGTAAGTTTTTTAATGTCTTATATTGTGTGTAATTCTTTTTTTTAACGGGTATTACAAAACTGTAATTTTTATAAATATTTTTCAATTTTAATAGCATGAAAGGACGTAAAGAAATAGCTTTGTGGTTTTAAATTTTGAGTTTTTTTTTAAAGATCAAGTGTGTTGTTGGCTAATATTATTTTTTTCCCTCTATTGGTAATCAATATAATTGATATTTTGCAGAAGGCCTATGTGTTAGACAATTAATGTATATCTAGGATCATGTGGGCATGCTTAAAAATACATCATGGTTTCATACAAAATGCAGGAAGGTTCATAAATTACTGCCATTTTATAATTTTGATTTCAAAGGCTTACTGTTAGCACTATTAAGAAGTTGCTAAAGCTATTCTATGAACTTTTTTTATCCATCAATTTCAAATATTGAGACAGAGTCTGTGCTAGGTCTATTCTGTAGCCTGTTGTCATTCTACCTGACATGTAAATTGTAATGCTTGTGTCATGAATATTCATTTTGGTTCAAGTTAAATGAATGAACGTAACAACAGCAATGTAAATATGCCCATATATTTGTTCACTAAAAATGTTGTCATCATTTTATCAACCAGAGTAGTTCTTTTTTGCTTCAATCTCCATCTGTTAAATTCTCACTTCTTTTTGTTATTTTCACTTCTTCCTTTTGGATTATTTTCTGTCTCTTCTTTATTTAACATTCTAAAAGGTGTACCATTCATGTATATTTCTAGTAAATTGACATTTCACTGCTTTATTTGACTGTCTTACATTTCAGCATTCCATCTCCCCTTCAATGACATCCTAAATTCATTTCAATATTTGTAAACCTCTCTTTTTTATTACTACTCCCATTTAGGCCCGCAAAATGGAAAAATACATTTATAACATTATCAATATTATTATCACCATTCATTTTATATCACATTCATTAGAGTACATGTTTGAAAAATCATTTTGGCAGCAACGAAAACTGTACTGTATATTACACATTGTTCTCCTTTAAATGATTACTTCATTATTTCAAGTGTAAAAAATAAAACAAGGTAATGATGATAACATTTTTATGAAATACACATTATTCATTCCTGAAGTAGTAATTGATATTTTTTTTCCTCTCAGTAAGAGTGATTTTTAAATTGTGATACATACAGTTTGTAAGGGATTGGTGCATTGTTTTTATACATTCACATGACATGTAATAGACTTCTTTGTCTCATATAACTTGACAATCCTTCATCACTATTGACATGCATACACTTTGTACTATTATTCATTTTTTCCAAGGTCTTAAATATCATGTTTAATGTTTGTTTCATATGCCTATTCTGGTTTGGAATAATTGTCACTGCTGGCACATTCTTATTTAGATATACTCTTAATTGGCGTTAATCTGTGAAATTAATTTTACATAGAACTGTGGTTTATATCTATACCCAAGAATGTTGTTGCCAGTAGTTAATTTGTTATTTATCCATGTATTAGAAATGTGATTGTATATGTGTGCAGTACTGTAGGAAAATAGAAGAGAGTATATTTTGCTACAAATTATAGAAATTATTGAACAAACATTGCAAGAATGAACAAACAATGCAAGAATGTAATGTTTCACACTTAATTCGATGCGCTTTATTATAATATAAATTGAAATGGATATCTGTATTTAAACAAAGCATGTACATTCAAATTTGTGCTGATGTTTATTTATTTACATGAAATAACTATCAGAATTTACAAGATTATTGCCCAAAATATGATGAGAAAACAAAAAAGTAGGGGTTGAGAAAGAACAGCTTTTCAATAGGAAACAAATTAAGAATTGGTTATTGACTGTTGTGTTTTACAAGAAAGTAAACCAATTGGAATTTTGCACAAAATTTGAAGATAAAGTGATGCATGATACTGAAAACCTAATCAATTAAACATTCCAGATGATATGAATTTTATTGCCATTATACTGTAGTTTTTCTCCTCAGTAATTAACAAAAAAATTGTGTTACCGTTTTTTGTTGAAATTCTCTGTACCCCCTAATGTGGTCTGTCTGGAGCCAGATGGGCATTATTTCTGATTCTCTGTGTTAAAATATATGAGTTAACCCCCGTTTGGCCTCAAATATATGATGTGGTATGATTGTGTATATTATATGAGATATTTCATTTACAGTCACATCAGTAAAATATGGAAGGCTTTGCATTGTTGTATTAAAGTTACAATAATTGTCATCCTCTTAGCCAATCACTATTCAGGATTGTGATGTGATTGACAATATGGACTCTTATTGGACGATTATTCTCGAGATCTCTGTTTCTGGGTGATGCTAAGAAATTACGTTAGGTATCGATGGGAATGTTTATGCAGTTTGGACAGATCCTTTTATTTGTACAAATAATGTAGCGATATATAGATATATATTGATTATGCAACCATGCTGCCATTGTATTAATTATTTCATAACTTTTTTCTATGATATTTGATTTGAGAAGTCCACATCTTGTGATATTACATAGATCATTAGAGATTATAGGAAATTGATATTCACAGTAATATGCATGTCAACTTATGTAACAATTGACAATATGGATATAGAACAATGATGCAACTGCACTGTAAATGAGTTTATAATTGTAATAATTTTTGTGTCGCCTGCATAGCAAAAGCGAGACATAGGCACCACTTTTCCGGTGACGGAGGCGGCGGCAGCGTCAACATCAAAAACTTAACCTCAGCTTAAGTTTTTGAATTTTTAATATAATTTTGAAAGTATAAGGTTTTATTCAATAAAACTTGGACTAAAGGGTTATCAAGTATCCCCAATCATGTGATTAGAATTTCAGGTCACAAAGTCAAGGTCAAAGGTCATTTCAGGTCAACAAACTTAGACTATGTTGTGGCATCATCATCAAAAACTGAAACTGAAAGGTTAAGTTTTTGAATTTTTAATATAATTTTGAAAGTATACATTCCTATTCCATGAAACTTGAACATAAGTGTTATCAAGTATCACCAATCATGTGATTAGTCTTTTAGGTGACAAAGTCAAGGTCAAATGTAATTTCAGGTCTGCAAACTTAGACTTTGTTGTGGCATCAACATAAAGATTTTGAATTTTTAGCATAATTTCAAAAGTGTTTGTTCATTTTCCATGAAACTTGTACCCAAGGGTTATCAAGTATCACAAATCATATGACACAAATTCCAGGTCACAAAGTCAAGGTCAAAGGTCATTAGACTTGGATTATGTTTTCACAACTTAATATGAGAATTATAAATCAATTTTTGTAATTTGTTCATATTTCATGAAAGTTATCAACTTGGTACAAATAATAGTAAATAATTCTTCTGATGATTCTTAGTCAATATTCACTTCAAAATGCGGATTATATTCAGAGGATTTCATTTTTAGGGGCCTGCTAATGGGCCACCCTGCCTATAAATAATGTCCCAACCTCAATTTTTCATCATATCGAATTGCACAATGCAGGCGAGACCGCCAAGAGCATTTCCCTTGTTTAGTATGTGGTATCAATTATTATAGAACAGACAGTTTTTTAATACAGTTAGTTTTCAGGACATTACTATACATTCATATCATATATCAAGGAAATTCTCACCCCTGTTCTTGTAGAGATCATTAATTATGAGTGTGTTATTTTTGTTAGAAGAACTGTCACTATGAGATCCATATAACAATGCCTTACATAGACTGGAATATTAGCCCACAAAATAAATTGCCATGAATGATTAAATTTGTTTTATTAACCACTTCATTGTTGAGATCTTTGCTACATGGTTTGTCATTTCAGTTTCCATTGGATTGAACCCCCTGAACTTTTTTTACCGGAAGGGCTGTGAACGTGTCTTGTAGAATAGGAAAAACAATTAAGCTTTAAATAGGAACAAAAGTAAGTCAGGAACTTGCACTATGTGTACATATGAGGTTGAATTATCATGCATTCATTATGTTATTAGATTTTTTTAATTTTGTGCTTTAATTATATGACTGTATTATGTTATCAGAATAAAATGTTGACACTTTTTGTAATGAAAATAGTACCACATTATTTCCTTCATTTTCATGCTTCTTGTTCTTAGAGAAAGGGGGAGATTCGTAGGAAACGAGAGAGAGAGAGAGAGAGAGAGAGAGAGTAGGATAAGGGAGACGAGAAAGATATATAATTCAATGATCATAGTTCAGTAAACAGAGCGTTGTATGAGACGAAATGAAATATTTATTTACACAGATTAGATGACGATGGATTAGTTTATCATAAATGGCATTGACATAATGAATACAGCATAAACTGCTCGTGTGTGTCGTCTTCGCGTGTTAAATGCATGTACAGAGAACACGGTGCACGACTAGTTCTATTCTGTACACCAGATCATAATACGGGATGACCTCAAGTCCGTGAAGTCTACATGAATAGCCTTCTACATCTGACAAACCGTTCAGCAAGGCATATCAGTCAGGTAGGATTTTGATTATTGCATTTTTCTCTATAACCTACATATTGTTAATCAGGAAATGCTTGTATGTGGTGTAGTGAAGTACCATTAATCTCTCCTTTTTCTAGTTAGGCCTATAGTAAGAATAATGAGTGATGTATGTATTTCATATGAATATAAAGAACCATTCCCCAATATGCAGCTAGCCTTGAATGGAAAAGTTTGAACATTCAAGCTGATCTGAACGATTTTGTTCTCAGTTTATACAGACATTTCAAATTCAAAGAAAGCAAAACGGCAGCTTTTCATCCAATCGGCATGTAAAAATCATGCAATTGCGATATTAAATCCCAAGTTGGCCACCCGATATTCAAATGTGCATCCTCTTTTTTATCCTCATATACAGGGCCGTAGCCAGAGTTTGATGTTGGGGGGGGGGGGCACATACATGCAATTGATCGACGTCCTGGGGAGGGGCCTATGAGGATGGGTGTGTGATCTTGAATTTTGGGGCACGTCCCCCCAAAACCCCCCTGGCTACGGGCCTGCTCATATATCAAATTGAAATCCATCTACCACATAAATCTGTGAATCTTGATGTACAGCCCCTCCTTCTTTTTTTTCTCCCTTTTACCAATATTTTTTCTCCATATTTGTATTATAATTATGTATCCATTGAGGGTAGTCATGCTATCAAGCTTTGCTTACTTTGTCAACCCTCCTGTTTGATGTTTTCGATTAGTTACAGCCAACCTATGTATATACTCTTTTGTCATGTATAAAATGTTCAATGATTTGTTTTTTATATATTTGTAAAACTGTAAAAGAAAAAGAAAATCAAACAGAAATAAATAAATCAGAATCAGAATCAGGGATGTCAACATCTCAAATTAATTGTTGTCAGCAAATGTAAATGTTTTGAACGTCGTCGTTAGGCAATTTTTTGTCTTTAATTCTTTACTCTGCAAATTTGAAACTTTAAGAACCCAACCCCTTCTTTCTTTCTTGCTCTCTCTCTCTCTCTCTCTCTCTCTTTTTTTTTTTTGGGGGAGATGTCGAGGGCTTGGAAAAATTGGAAAAAACCCAAGATGAAAATTTGAACTCATTAGTCCCACATTATATTCATATACTCAACGTCCTCTCCGGGCTTTTGGACATGCTGGGTCAAGCACAATTTTAAAGGTAATCCAACCTTTGTAATAAGTTCATTTGAATGAAAGCAGGAAAATCAGAGAAACAGACCGGCAAAATTTTGAAAATAAATCGAACCAATAATAAGTATTGTGACGTAGTGACGGATAACTCTCCCGTTTGTCTTGTACAAAAATGTCACTAATTTCTGTTTTTCTCCCAAGCGCCTTCACGCTTTGGGCAATAATCAAAATATATTATGGAGAATATATTATTACAGGTCTTCTAAAAAGAAAAGACCATATACCGAGTCATACATTTTTGAAAATTTGAAAGTTTTGTTATTTTGTGAGTTGGAACAAAATATGCCAAATGGGAAAGTTGTCCTCCACTATATCACAGAGACATTACAGATTCAGCCACTTTGAAGAGCCCATACCTATAGTGATTGCAACTTTAAAAGATCATAATTTTCTCATTGTTTGTCCTATTTAATTCAACTTTCACCAGTATGCTCCTCTGATTTTTTTGCTTTTGTCTAGAGTAGTTTGCTATCAAAAGTTGGATTCCCCTCAAAGTAAACGAATAAGTTAGGCGACGAGTTCTAAATTGAAAACGATTATTTTATTTGATCTTTATGATATTTATCAATACAAAATTTATCAGGATGAGGGGTGACAATTACAGACCCTCAAGCGCATGCAGGGAGACCCACCGAATATTTCCAATAATTCCGTTGCTTGCGGCCTATGAGACCGCCAGCCCACTAGAAATTTTTTTTCTATATTCCTATAATATATTTTTTTATTTTGTCGGTCTCGTGAACCTTATGGAACGTTCATCGTTTCTGTATTGTTTTAGTTAATAAATATAGTTTTTTTTTGTAGGTCAAACACACTCGGAGCTTGAGCGGAGGTGGGGGTTCGCTGGGTTATGTCTACTCTCCACCCATGCTGCATTCACCTGTGTGGGATTGTGATTGACGAATACAAAAATATATACAAACGGACAGAATCTGTACCAGTGTATGGCGTCGATATATATTTAATGATCACCGTCACGTACCGAGAGCTTTATCCCTGTGGACTTTGAATAGGCTCAATCTGGGGCTCCATGGTTCAACTCATTCTTTGAAAGTTCATTTGACATGCATTTGAGTGTGAACATTTCGGAGCTAAGGTGAATACGTACTCGATAGGCGATGATTAAACCCCGTTATGTGCCTACAGTATGCAAAAAGTGGCTAGTTGAAAATGTTCGTAGAAGTATGCAAAATAAGTTGTTATTTTCGACTCCGCTAACAATCATATTAGATACGAAGGAACACCTTCGGCGGGGTCCAGGACATGCCTTAGCTTTTGCCATCATGGGCAAGTCCTACTCGAAGCGACCGACCTAACTACGGCTCCTTAAAAATGAAACTCCTTTGCTTTTAATATGGAAAATACAATCAAATTTTTCGCGCGAAAAAGGTAGATTAATGCATAGCATCCTCGTTTTCCCGCAAAAGGTAGCTTGTTAACAAATATATGGATTGTTAATACTATTGAGTGAACATCCATTTTTTAAATCGTTTTACTTCTGAATTATTGCTTTCTTGAACATGACATCGGTAAATATATTAATAAAATGATATTATTATTCGACAGTGCTCTTAATTGACATGATGAGCAAACGTCGTGTAGCAGTGATTGGAGCCGGAGCTGCAGGACTGTGTGCAGCACGCCATCTATCGGCCCATCCTCATCTGTTCGATGTTGTTGTCTATGAGAAGGCTGGTCGTGTAGGAGGAACTTGGGTCTACACCGAGAATGTTGGCTTGGACCAATATGGATTACCTACACATTCTAGCATGTACAAGTCACTCAAGTACGATAATTCTTTTGCTCACAACCCAATTTCAGTCATATTAATTAATTAGGCAACGTCTTAAATGCGTCTAAAGTCAACCTATTAGAGTAGCCTATAATCGCAAAGTCGAGGAATATATTCTATAATTTCGGCAGTTCTATAAAAGGTATTTTCATAAGACCATTTGCTTTCTAACTCTCAGCAAATAAATGCCAATAATCAATCTCTGACCTTTTCAGTAACTGGTTTTTGTTATACTCTGGTTCAGTCTGCTCTGGTTCACGAAATTGAAAAAGAATAGACCTAGACCATCTCTGGAGCATTGTTTGCGTTTATAGTTTAGAAACATATTAAGAGTGTATTACCATATCACAGATATTTTTTTTGTTTTTATCAAGGGTTGTCCCTCACCAATTACTCGCAAATGAGCACACACCACGGGTCTTACACTAAACTGATTGGTATTACATTTTTCTCTTATACAAAAAAATTGAAATAGAACGAATCTACCGAAGGAGATCATGGCCTATCCCGATTTCCCGTTCGACGACGGACTCCCATCCTTCATCAAGCATACAGATGTCTCAGATTATTTACAACAGTACTCAGATCATTTCCAGCTACGCAAATTCATACAGGTAGGACATCATCATTCCTGTAGATTAAATGTTAATATGTATATACAAACAATCAATGAAGTTAAGCTGTATTCCTGGACAGCTCAATGACAAAGAAAATAAATGACGTGGGAAATCTTTCCTTAAAAATTGTTCAAAAAGGAAATGATTTATATTTCCATTAAAAGACAAGGCACATAATAGTTGTTTGTAAAAATCTAAAGGGTCTAAGAAAAGACTTCCTGAATGTTCCCATTTGTGTTTCTCTCTCTCTCTATCCCTTTCTCTCTCTCTATCTCTTTCTCTCTCTCTCTCTCTCTCTTACTTTATCATAACACTGTTTTTTTGTTTTTTACTTACTTACAATAAGCATACGTTTAACCTACAACCGCATTTCGAGAGATGAAGATTTGCTTCAGGTTAACCCATTTTTTAAATATAAATTTGACCCTGATATGAAACAAAACGTAAAACTAAACTACATGTGCAATTTACATGGGAGGCCTAGTCTGCGACTTCATACAATGTCTATTAATGACTAACTTAACGTCGTACTCCCCCGGTCAAACAAAATACATGTAAAATGAATGCCATTCAATGTCTATGACAGTTCTACACGTTAGTTGAGTTCGTGAAACCAATCAAATCTTCAGATGATCGGATAACATGGGAGATAACAGTCTCGGACGTCAGGACCAAGAAACAGACATCGTCCGTCTTTGATCTAGTCATGGTGTGCAACGGGTAAATATCTTCATCTTCACGATATTTGTTGTTGTTTGCTTCTTGAAAACACGATTATTGTCTTCCATAATATACACTCATGTCATTCATCCATAGGAAAATAATTCCACAAAAAAAAAATCGATGTCACCAATTCGGTATCATAAAAAGACTTAAGCATGGTCCGAGCAATACAGAGTGAGTCAGAAAAAATGTCCCACTTTTTAAAAGTTGCATTGTTTGAAGTATGAATACTTAATCACGGGATTCATGATATGTCTTGATAGAGTTATCCTCCCAGTACATTTAGGTACCATTTTCATTTGAATCTCTGCATACATGACTGAACATCAGACAATCTTTACAAGACTGCCAGATCTCACGTGCGCCAAGTTGCTGGTTGAGGAATAAAATAGTGTTTTGAACAAAGACAGCCAGACAGACAAAAAACACACTCACACGCACACGCACAAACACACAAATACGCACACGCACAGGCACACAAATGAGCGTTGCATTCCCAACAAGGCCCACCCAAACTGTTACTTTTTGTCGGGAATTCTTCTTCTCGTACGAAAAGTTGAGTGCCCGCTGTCCTCTTGGTGCGTATTGGCGGATGTTGTGCGTATTGAGCTTCATGATGATGATGATGATGATGATGATGATTATGATGATGACAATGATGATGATGATGATATGATGGTGGTAGTGAATATGTACTAAAGGGAAAGATTGTCAGGGAAATGCCACTAAAACATTCAGCGATCTTGATAAAAATCAATGCTTAATATGAAAAGGGGAAATTATGAAACAATTGTTACCGTGTGTTGTGTGTTTGTGTGTGTGCGTGCGCGCGTGTGTGTGTGTGTGTGCGTGCGTGTGTGAGTGTGTGTGTTTTTGTCTGTCTGGCTGTCTTTGTTTAAAACACTATTTTATTCCTCACCCAGCAACTTGGCGCAAGTGAGATCTGGCAGTCTTGTAAAGATTGTCTGATGTTCAGTCATGCATGCAGAGATTCAAATGAAAATGTTATCTAAATGTACTGGGAGGATAACTCTTTCAAGACATATCATGAAACCCATGATTAAATATTTATACTTCAAACAATACAACTTTTAAAGTGGGACATTTTTTCTGACTCACTCTGTATAGACTTCTTTGTCAAATATAGAAATGTCATCTTTTTACATCCATTGATCAGGCCCAATGCCGAAACTGTGTTTAGGGGTCATATTTGTTAATGTCGCTAAGTCAAATAGCTTCAAAATATACATTTAAAAATCTCAGTATTGCTTTTTGATCGACAGTCATTATGCAATACCCAACATCCCCGATCTGCCAGGACGTGACAAGTTCAAAGGTCATCAGCTTCACAGTCACAACTATCGTCATCCTGATGTCTTCAAGGACCAGACCGTAGTAGTACTAGGAGCAGCATCATCTGGTCTGGATATCATTCTTGATCTTGCTCCCCATGCAAGGTATATCTACCTGAGTCACTGGAAGGATCGTGTAGTAGCTCCTCTACCAGACAACATCAAGCAGACCAAGGAGGTTGTATCCTTCACCCAGGAGGATGTGGTCTTTGCTGACGGAGAACGCTGTCAACCCGATGCTATTATCTACTGCACAGGTTATAACTTTGATTTCAGTTTCCTCACTCCAGATTGTCAGCTGAAGGTAGAAGATAAACGCATCATGCCTCTCTACAAGCACATCCTGCATACAACCTATCCATCTCTAGCATTCATTGGTATCACGCAGAAGGTTCTACCGTTCCCTCACTTCACCGCTCAGGTCAAGTTTGTTCTGGCGAGTTGGATTGGAACCTATCAACTACCGAACCAAACTGAGATGGATCAATCTACTGAGGATGATTACCAATGGAGAACGACTACCATGAAGATGCCTCATAGATATGCTCATTCCATGGGATCTATGATGAGGGACTATCATAAAGATCTACTTGAGATGGCCAAAGAAGAGCAGTTCAAACCGTTTGTTATGGATCTATATGAAGAGATGTACAAGATAAGAAGAGTCAATCTCATGCATTACAAGAAATTAGGATTCAAGGTTCTGGATGATGAAAACTTTCAACTAGTGCAAGATGACGTGGAATAAGTGCTAACTCTTGCAATGATTTTCAAGTCGACTCTATTTATATTTGCACTACAAATAATTCTGAATAATCACATATCGCTTTTATCGTTTTTAATACTTCCCGTTCTAAATATTAAACTAATTTTCAGGTTTACTTATCACACGAAAGACCTCGTAAATAAATCAATTTACCTCACTAGTAAATTACCTTACGTCACTAGTAATTAGTTTACTCCTTTATGAATGATTACTTAAATGTTTACTCCTATTTAAATGTTATTTCGAATCCATCAAAATCTGGATTTGTATTTGATGTTAATCCGATTCGACTTGTAGTACACGTATTACGTTTGCATCTGTTTATATTATCATGTTGGGCTATGCAACACCTTTTCTATCATTTCTTACCAAGTCTTATATCATTCCGACATTTCTTGTAAAAAAAAATTCTGCAAGGAGTTTAGTTTTCTATTTAAAGTATAACTGTTTTCATATCTGTATAATAGACTGTATATAATTATGTTGGAACCAAATGTTAATTTTTCTCTCGTAATAATTACTGACTTTCACCAGAAGAATACAACAACAAGGCGTGTCGTGAATTAATCTCAAGTTTCACAAAACATTCATAATAATTCGCACAGGCAGACAACCATTGGTCATGATAGTTAAAGAGAGAAATGATAATGATTCACTACTTTTCTTTTCTCTGTTAAAAAAAAAATTAAATAATGTGAGTAATGAGGCTTTAGTGTCCATAATCCTTCATGCCAACATACACACAGCATAGGTGTATTCCATATTGCAATTGAACTTTTCTTCACTCCCGCCATCATCGGCAATATTATGCTGGGGCATTATTCATAGGATACAAAAGTAAGATGCTTGGGTGTAGAGAATAGAGATGAATAAATCTCAGTAAGTTCATTCATTATAAGAGTATTATGTGTGACTGGTCTGCAATCTATAGAAAGGGGTATATACTACACACTAAATGTTAAAATGTAATGCTGAATTTCGGATAATTTTAGAATTGATGGAAAATATTCAGAATTTCGTAAAACAGTCAAGATATAAAAGAGGAAAATATTTTTTTAATGATTTTTTCACTTTATTTTATCCTCTTTTTTTGGAGGGGGTGGAGGGGGTGTTTGAATGGTTATTGGGTTTGTAAGACGGGCGTACTTCCCAAATATTTGCGTTTTGCTTGTGTTGAATTAGCCTTATAACAACATACTATATAAAAACAAAAAGGAGAATAAAAGAAGAAAGGACAATAAAAGTAAGGGAAAAGGGAATAAGAGTAAAGAAGTTGAAAACGTACTTCAACAAATCACTTGATAGCTAGCGTATAAAAGTTTCTTATAATAATATAATACTGGAAACATAATGAATTAAAATCAAAGGCTAAGTCCCAGCAAGAGGTGTGCTGGTAGGTGTGGGGATTTTTGTTGGGGGCATGGGTGGGCTTTCTAATTCAACCAGTGAAAACAAGTACTTGGTAACTTTTTCAAGAAAAACATTTGTGGAAGATTTCGATTTTGTCAACCAAGTGTCACGCACACAAGGTAATACAAAAGAAACTCTCTCGATTATGAATTGTGAAAGTTAGTAATCAGTTAATTACCAACAAAAATATGTTATCATATTTACATATATTATATTTAGTTGAAGATTAGTTATTAATAAAATTAAAAATAAAAACAAATAACGATGGATTCTTGTCTACCTCATTTATTCTCGATGTCCGTCCGACGGTAAGTCATTCCAAGGCCCAGATCAGAGCCGCCCTTTATTGTCCACTACATAAGATAGTGGTAAGGTTCTATGTCCCATTTGCGGCCAACTTAAAATTCTGTAGAACTTTGCAGGAATTATGAATATGTCACGTATGTCCTATCTGTGAAATGTAAACGTTAGCAGTATCCTCGTATTCAAATTATGCAAGGAAACCTGTTTACTTTCTAGACTGACTGACTTAATTTTTTCTTTGGTAATAACATAGGCCTACATAAAATGAGCTGTAAAGAGTACATGAGCATTTGTCTACATCAATAACCCACTTCATGTAATGGCCAAAATTAAACTGATTGAATCTTTGTGCAGCACAAAACGTACACTATTCGGTACAAGGGTCTGAAATTCAGACTATTTGCTAAAAGGATTGCAATCCCAAAAGTCGATTCGACAACTAACGGTCGTTATTTACCCACAAAAAGACATTTTCAAGCCCTTTCGTTTTGAGGGAAGTTCTAAATTACTATTATCTTTCGAATGCCGGTGGAATTTAACCTTTTCACTTTCTTGGCCTGCAAATGGGACATAGTACCTTTAACACACATTTAATGGTAATACAAAGTTTTGGTATGGGTTCATGAATTTGGTTCAAATGAACATATTGGAAGCATGGGCGATCCTACAATATTCAATGATCGTTGTCGCGGTTGAAATCGAGTCTAAAGTGATGAAATTGTGAATAATAAACTCTTTGTGTTGTATAGCTCCCTCTCAAGATTGATATTACTTTAGCTTCAAAACAATGTTTCTTGACTAAAATCGACCGATTTTCTATTCCCGTTTGGAAATTATATATCAGAACTGCATATTCCGAGATTTTCATGGTCGCAGCTACCATTGTATGACCGTAGGCGCTGTTTAAAATTTATCGGGAGCACCGATAAATTTGATATTTTAATTTCGAAATCCTTAGCGTTTTAGAGCCCATTTTTTTTCAAAGTTGCTTATTCTAATACTAGGTTTCCCAATGGTAATGCAAATTTTAAATTTCATAATCCAATCCTGTTTAAATATTACCAAAACTTTGTATTACCTTTAATATACTTCATGATTATTTTGTAATCATCATTTTATTGTTTGGTCTTTAAATTTCTTGGGATCATTTTCCCCCTTTTTTTATTATTTGGGATTATTTCCATTCCCCTTAGTCTCTGTCTATATATCCTTCTTAGCCACAAATAATCCAATTTCTTTTCCGTCATTCTACGTTTATATAAGATATGCTCTTCGTTGAGACAGCCTCTCCCTATCTCCAGCTAAACAACAACAAATTTATCCCATCTCGTATGAGCTAACGATCAAGACAGTGTTATGTTCATAAACATGGCTGAAAATCTCGCTTTGTTTTTCTTTTGAAGCCAGGGTTTCATTCTCGGTACGGTCTTTGGCAGAGATAATAACCGATAGCAACATAACATTCAACCGTTGTAGAAATAACATATATGGCGAGAAGATCTTGTGATGCTCCAGCTTCTCGTCATGCCAGAGTAAAGGCAGATGGTGATTTTGTTTTTGAGGCGGAGAGGGGGGCTCAAGAATGCACTCATAATTATATTGCTTTCCTGTATTCATGTTTTTGTCTTCATTTTTCTTAGAAGGAATGATACCTGGTTCGTCACGACTATTAGATAATTTGAAACAAAAATAAGCTTTGAGAAAAAGAAATCGTCGGGGTCTCCATAAATGTCATCATGCCTTATCATAAATAGTTATGTGGCTGGTACTCTTTATTATCATAACGATACGGCTTTAAATCATCGCATGATTTGGAAAAACATTAATGTGTTAGTTTCTTTGCCTTCATCACCCTTTTTCCTCGTCTTTCTTGTGTCTTTTTCCTCCTTCGCTTTCGTCTTGGAGCACCAGTCTGAGTGTCAAGTATGACAGACATGATCGCTATATAAAAAACACACTATTATTGCTTTTATTTATTATTTTTCTTTTCTGTTTGCTTTTCTGTTCTTCTCTATCACTACGTCCTTTTCTCTTTCTCACCCCTCCCTCTCGTTCCCCTCTCGTTCCCCTTTAGTTCCCCTCCATCTATCTGTCTATCTATCTATCTTTGTGAATGAAGGAAATAATCAGTGGTATCATCTTACTGGTGAAGAGTATATATTCCCTGCTAGGCAAAACGCTTGCCACCAATTTGTGTAATTGCTGTTTTATGTTACCCTAGAGTTTCATATGTATAGTCGTGCACTGTCCTCGATTTCCACCAGAAATCACCAATTTAAAGCAGGCTGCTTTACTGATTGTGTGACTTTCTTTAATGCATTGTGGGTCTTGCATTTCTTAGTGGATTTGCTTTTGTCAGCTTTAACCCTCTGGCTCTGCTGAGTCCGAAAAGTGCTTCCCCATAAACCAATATTCAGACCTGTACTAAAGGTACTATGTCCCATTTGCAGGCCAAAAATATTAAAAAGGTTAAATTCCAACGGCATTTGAAAGACAATACTAATTTAGAACTTCCCTAAAAAAGGGGGCTTGAAAATGTCTTTAAGTGGGAAAATAGTTGTGGAATCGACTTAGGAGCTATAGAGCCAGTAAGTAATAGTCTGATTCTTCAGACCATTGTACCGAATGGTCGTACGTTTTATGCTGCGCAAAGATTCAATCAGTTTAATTTTGGCCATTACAAGAAGTGGGTTATTGATGTAGACAAATGCTCATGTACCCTTTACAGCTCATTTTATGTATGTTATTACCAAAGATGAAAAAGCCAGTCAGTCACTCAATAGTGTCTGACAGTGAAGTCTAGCAAGTAAACGGGTTTCCTTGCATAATTTGAATATTAGGACACTGCTAACGTTTAAATTTCACAGATAGGACATACATGACATATTCATAATTCCTGCAAAGTTCTACAGAATTTGATGTTGGCTGCAAAAGGGACATAGTATCTTTAAGGCAAGCAATTAACTAAAAAGTGAAACTTTGTACCAGGTCTTTTGATCCGTCTATTTAATATATTTAATATTTAACATTTCAAATAGTGCGAATCAATAACGTTAAAGACAAATCATTTGTTTACTATGGTAAAATTTGAAACACTTGAATCTCATGTTGTATGTTTTGCATCTAACATTCAATGTATACCTTTGCATATCCCAGGCTTACAAGGTCTTACAGTTTTCAATTATGAACGCCTAATTAAAGTACCAGTCCACTCCAAAAATAACTTGCCTTTAATAGAACAAAAAAAAATCAAACAAACCAATCCAAAAAAGTTTGAGCAAAATCGGATAACTAATAAGAAAGTTATGAATTTTTGAAAAAGTGTGTAAAACTAAAAAAAATGGAAATCACTACACAAATTGCCAATTTGGTTATCAGATTGTGACGTCATGTCCTCACTATTTGTCAATTGCTTTATATAGTTTAATCCCATTAATTTCCCTTTTTATCCCCCAAAACTTGATTTCCCCATGCCTTTGCCCAGGTTATATGATTTGTATCATATTGCTTGCATGACATTTCACAAAATTTGTTTTGAACTTTATTTGAAGAATTGATACTATTTTCTGAATATTGTATTTGCATAATTATTGATATTTATATAAATAGTTTATCAAAATTCACATTTTTCATGATTTAACTGGAAAAAATTACTCTATATTAGTGCATCCACACAAAAACATATTACTATCAATCTAACTTGGATGCTGGTGTGAAGAAATAAGATTCTTAGGGGAAAATAGGAAATTTATATTATCAATATAAAGAAAGTAATTAGTGGATAGTGAGGACCATACGTCACAGACTCATGAGTGAGTTGCCAATTTGTGTAGTGATTTTCAAAGTTTTTCATGTCATTAAAAAATCATAACTTTCTTATTAGTTATTCGATTTTGCTCAAACTTTTTTTGATTGGTTTGTCTGATTTTTCTGGTTCTATTGAAAGTAAGTTATTTTTGGAGTGGACTTGGCCTTTAAACTGTATCTTGTATATAACATGTGTTTATGTGTTGGAAGCAAGGCATTAGCCATCATAATCAGAGTCATAGTGGCTCAAAGTCATGATCCCTTCTATCATGGATTATGCACGTGATTTGCTTTGGGCGGTAATCGATTGTACCTCACAATCTCCATGATTTCAGTCTTTAGGCAGGTTCTCCTCTCTGTCCTAAACCTTACAGCCAGGTGAAAGCATCAAGAAAAGAATGTTTGTTTGAATAAATACAAGTAATCAATTTACAGGCACGTTCACTACATTAACCCGTTTTTATTCGTTTAGCAGTCGAATGTATAGAAATAGCAGGATGCTTCTCCTGTATGTTTTCACAAAAAAAGCTAACATTTACCCCCCTCCCTCCTTGTTCGCACGCTAGCTTGGTGTTCTGCTGTTTGTATAATATTGTGATCGTTTCACGGATGACGGAAAACCGAAAAGGAGGAAGCAAATGTCAAGCACATTATTCAAACATCTCGTTACAGCAGTTTCTGCACACATGCATGTAGCGACAAATTCAAGGAGATATATATGAATATCGTAAAGTTTTCTTCTGCATTCAAAATGCTGGCTTTAACTTTAAGTCTCTGAAAGAAACCTTTTTTTCTTTGTTTTGCAATGTTGATGTCTGCTTCAGTTAAGAATGAGCCTACTTTAGAATAAGAATCAAGAAGATGAGGCGCCATGGGTAGTGAGTGCTGAGCCGGGCTCTATTCATTCAAGCATCTCTGTGATGTAACGATAGGAGAGCGTCCATGGTTAGAGGTACATCACATTTAATCTCTGTATATATCTTAAGTGCAGTGGATCATGATATTGACGAATCACTCACATCGCCAACTCTGATCCCTGCTGGAGTATGAATCCTGTATCTTACATGTTGTCTACGGTGAAATTCTAAAGATAGGAGGAAGGGAGATGGGGGCAATCCTGCACCCCCATGAGACCCTTGTGATCCAATACAAACTGGATGAGAACAAACGCGATTAAAGGTCATCTTATGTGTAGACGATTTGAAGGTGAGCGTGCAAGGGAATTGTTTTTCTACCCCTCAATAAGCATGGCGTCAAATCCGATTAGCTACTTCCAGCGTCAGGTTTATCGTACCTAGCTACAGGTCTATAACCTTTAGGTACCTTTCAAAAGCAGCAAAATCCGGTACCTATTAAGACATGCATTGCAATACCCTTAGAGAGAGAGAGAGAGAGAGAGAGGGGGGATGCACGCAGACAGACATTTAGAGATATGACAACGAATGATAGGATGAAAAATAGAGCAGATAGAGGAAGAGATGTCAGAAATCAGGAGGTCCATGTTATTCTTTTAAACTTTTTATTTTCTTCATTAATATTTTAAGCACTCTTAAATATGGTCAGTATATCTAAAGGCTCTATTTTCCTTAGACCCCGAATAGTGCCACAGAGTACCATACAATCATAACACAGAACGTAAACACTACTTTTATGGGGAACCATTTTTGAAAGTGATTATCTTCACTTTTACTTTGCTCTAGCAATGTTGTATCGCACAAAATAATAAACAAACAAATGAAAAGTATCGAGTAATTGTTTAGATTTTGAGGGAGCATAATATATTGATAAAAGAATCATATCTCAATTTTGTATTACTCTACATGGCATTGAATGACAAGGTAATCACATTATGGTTACATAAAAACACTCTGAAAACTCGTATCCATGACACAAGAATTTTATATCCATACAACTATCAACACATAATTATATTCATATTTTTACTATTTCAACATAGTAATAAAATAAGTCGATACTGAACAGTCATCAAACTAGGGTGGGTAATGAAAGTCGTTATGGTCTTATCAGTCTAATTAAGATATATTAGAGATGGCCTTGAAAGGTCTTTAACAACAAACAGCCTTCTCTGTGAGTGGGATCATTGATTATGATGACGAATAGATGTGTTTCCTCTATTCATATCTCTGATTAATGATACGTTAAATGTCAGGTTCTATGACTTGATAATCATTATTCAGCACATATTGTCTCGACTTTAAACATCACTTTAGAGTAATGATAATCATTGATAATCTAGTCTTGTCTTCACAGCACGGAATGGGGCCGGCTATAGGTTACATCTCAATATTGTGAAGGCCCATGAAAAGCAATCAATACAATTCACAGGTACAACAGCTGACAACTTTCGTTCCGCCTCTTTTAATTAATTTCTGGATACGCCACAGACAACCTAAGATGTGTAATATATCACATAGGGCGTACATAGCAGGCATATTTACATGTCTTTAACAATAAAGTGAAGTTAGGCATACTGTTGATTCAATCAAAATGTAGCATCTTTAATTAAATGTTTTCCTCATTGTTTTAGTTATAATCCGAATAACCCAGATTTGGGGATTTGAACAAGACAGTCGCCGCTTATCTTTTCACATTTTATACATGTTTAAAGAAGTTCAGAGTCTTTTTAAAACGCTTATACATACTAAATATCCTCTTTCAAACCAATGATTTGCTCTGAATATAAGACATACATGCATTACCGTATCCGGGCGGCGTTTGCATTAGATAAAGATACATTGACAATGGTGAACAGTCGACAGTGATAATCCATACTTCATTTATATGTGGTTCAATTTGTAGTTGATACCCTTCTACACGGTGCTTGAAAAGATGTGCTTCTTGAAAGCTAGACTGGTCACGTGATAAGGGCTGAACAACCATAGAGCGGGCGAACCGTCTACATCGTGCGCTTAGTGGAAATAAAAAAGAGCACCGCTAGGAATATCATGAAGATAATTATAAAGAGATCCATCTTGAGCTTTAAACTGTAAAAGATTGAAGAGATACTGTCCCCGGAATGTCCTAGAGTCTGTTTCTAAAATATGGCACTATAATAAACCATATGTCCGTTGCATATTAATGGCCTACATCCGTTAGCATGAATAGATCATTAAAGAGAAGTGTCTTAGAGCTAGATATGAATTTTGAATGATTAAACAAAACAAAAACTGGTAAATTTTCAACCATTTTCAGAGTCGAATAATACTCGTAGATTTTCGGCTTGCCTATAATAATCGAAGAATCGTTGTAATTCAGTATTTCAATTTAATTAGTCATAAGAGAAGTGGTCAGTGTTAGAACTCTTAAAGTACGGTCAGTATATCCAAAACACCCTTCACCTGTGTGGTTAAGTCCTTAGACCCGGTCAATCTGTGGATAAGTGACATGGATGTGGGTTTCAAAGAACATCCATATAACAGCTGAAGGGTGTTATCCTCATCACGTCTTTAAATTAGACCGATTCATCACACTGATATGATTACGTGGGACTGATAGCTTTATCATACTACCCTGAAGCCAGGGCGCTCACTATCGTCTATAGCTGGTCATGCTTGTTTGTCACATACTATGTAGTGGGATGCATGGAAGGGTAAGATGTATACAAACCTTCATAAAACACTGTACTAGCCTAGATCTTCAATGCAATCAATTTATTAAGTAATGGTCAATTAATGTGATGTTATAGATTTTTTTAATGTCTGATTTGCTGCGACACAGCAGTACTGAACTTATTTAAATCCTTTGGTATATTTATTTTGATACAAAATATTTAGTTAATCAATCCACTCATTTATTTTGCAATTTACAATCTCTTCTTCCCCTAGACAGTCAGACCTCTGCCTCTATATCGTTAATTTTTCTCTCTTTCCTTTCTGTCTCGTCTCCCCCCTCTCTCTCTCTCTCTCTCTCTCTCTTTCTTTCTCCCCTTCATATTATTATATGACTATGATATATCTATAGATTTGTAATATATTTTGTTTTTATGATTTTAATGTGTAAACTCCATGCAATTCCGCCCTTTAATAGGGTGTATTTAGATAAATAACATTTTACTTTTAATTATATGATCAACTGCTTATATTTTGGTAAAAAATATAGTCATAAATTTATTCTTTAATCCTCAAATTGTCCAAACATAATGAATAACACTGAGAGGGAAATAACATGAACTCGCAGCAATGAAAATCATCAATCAATATTAATCAATGGGAGAATATACTATACTAGATATTATTAGTAGAGTTGATGTGTGATATAAGAAGTATAATAATGATCGGTTAATAATGAAGTTTAAACATAATAATCCTTTATTGGATCATTAATATGCAGATTTAATCCTTCTGATTATTACTCATAATGAAGTAAAAGCATTTATTTGATATAGAGTATTATCTCTTTAAATTGATGCTCTATATTACGGTTCTATCTCTAATTATATTACATCTTTTAGCCAGCACTTTGGAGCATTCAGATATATTTATTTTGATGATCTTCTCGGCTGCCCCAAAGTCTGCTCAAAATGTTGTCAAATATTTGCTGAATCGATGAGAGGTAGCCTTCTAGCATGTGTTTACTGGGTTATATCTGTCCACTCTCTCTAGCCGGACTGGGCACTGGAGGTAAATACATAATCCTGCTCTCAGTCTATTCATCCTATGATGCCAGAATGCATGCATCTCATAGACCTATACATAAGACTTACAAGAACAAGACATCCCATCATACCTAGCTTCCCCATATAGGTGACCTTTCCCCCTCTATTTTGGTGATTTTTCTTGCTTGTCTAGTCTGAAGCTTTCATCAAAGTTTTATATACAAATTAGCATAGACTCAATACTAAAAAAAGAAAGATAACAATACATTGTATATATAAATCTTGTTTTGGTGGTGATCGATCGTTTCGAAGCGCTGTACAATACTGGAAACAACAATGGAAACAATGATGGAAACTTTTACAGAAAATACCTAAACAATCAATCAAAAACCTGTCTATATGTATGTAGAAAACCATAGATTATGTTTGTTTGTTTTTTGTTTGTTTGGTAGAGTCGCTACCCGGCAAGCAGTAGATGGAAGTTCAAGTCCCGCTGGTTCCAAGATTTCTTCTGACTTGTTTTTCAATACAGATCGATCAATCGATCTTATTTACTGGGCGTAAGCAACAAATATGTTTGAATAAAAGATCATGTTTTGTTAAACAGATTTGTCTGAAGTTTGAATGTATAATGTGAATATATACTTAAAGGTCATATTAAAATGTAGGCCTATAACTAGATATATATCTATATGTTTTGTTTCTCCATAATGTTACAAGGCTATATTCTAGCCATCACTATGCAAAATATTGTCAATGATACACTATGGTGCGATTATTGTTGTGACATGTAATCTAAAGAACGGTTTTATACCCATCATAAGAACAACTGTTGTTGGCTCACGGAAGGTTAAGTATAGCATAGATAATATTCAGGGAATTGGCGAAACAGCTACTCAGTACTGGCAATATTCTTAATCTTTCCAAAGTAAAAGCTGCGATAAGTTGTAATATAAATACCAGTTCAGCATAGGTTTGTGACCACGATGGCAATTTGGATGAAACTTATGAAAAAAGGAACATGCATATCTCACCGGCAGCCTCAATATGCATGCATGAAGAAAAAAAAAACACCAGCCCCTCTCTATATTTCTCCCTCCCTCCCTCCCTCTCTCCCTCTCTCCCTCTCTCCCCACCTCTTTCGCCCCTCTCTCTCTTTCCTTTCACACCCTTTCTCTCTCTCCCTTTTTTAATCCTTTTCGACTCCTTCCCCCCTTTGACGTGGAATATTGAAAAATATCACTATTGGCAGAATATCGTCGGACTTACTTTTATTCATGTCATCTATACTAAAGACACCAATATATTTTACTTCAATGCTTCCTTCGAATCACATTTTTAAAGAAAAAAAAAGAGTATTAAAGAACGTCTATAGGTTAGTTGAAGCATGGTTGAAGTGAGGATGTGCTTAATATGTGTCGTCGGTTGGATAATAAGGTACACATGTGACATGTCTGTCCTCCCAATGACGCTCAAACTAGCCCTTACGTCATCAGCTGCTGATGTGAAGTGAGGATTGTGCATAAAGATTATTCATTGAAGATGGATGAAGCACACCGTGACAGATTATATAATTTTTGTCCCAGGTGTGATTTCGGACTTTAAAGGACAATGAATTTAATCAAATCAAATGAAATAAAATCAAACCATTTTATTGATATGCACACTTCAAAAATTATGTTGCTCTTAGTAGAACAAAAATTAACTATTTTAAATTACCATAGAAGGGGCACACATACGTAGTAATAATTATGAGATTATGACATTCGTCATAGGATGAATGCTTTGTCATTAGTGAGAATAATCTTGTGTCTTTATCTTTTACAACGCTAGAAAAATTCTCTGTCTATTGTTCTGTACATGAATTTCTCAAAAATACAACAGTGTCGTTATATTATTATATATTACATTGTCTGGCCTTTATCGCTACTACGCGACCCTTTCCAGCGCCTGTTGCTAGAGGCAACGGCGTGGCTACGGGTGGCCCAGGGGTTAAGTGCCCCCTCCCCCATCGCGTGGCGGGAACAAATATGAAGGAAAAGGAGAGGGGGGGGGGAAGAAAATGAAAAGATTATGATAAGACCCTGCTCACACCCTTTCCCCTCACAAGTTGATCTCGTCAAGTCGCCTTCTATTCAAAGCTGCCCCCTCGATGCCTGGAGCCATATGCTACGCCCCTAGCTAGAGGTAATGGAGATAATGGAGTGCCTCATCAGTGGCATACCAGACCCATATCTTAAAGCAAACGAGCATGTTTACGTTATCTGTTAGGCTACCCTAGGAGGCGTGCATGGCAGTCTCTATACATTACATGATCACGCCTTGCCTGTTAACCAATCTTCTACTCCGGAGAAATTCAATTTGTGTGCGTGGATTTAGCTCAAATTGAGTCCATTAAGATGAGCACTCTAGAGAGGGATGCTAGAACGTATTGTATAGTCACGTGACCAATAGGTCGCAGTCGATAAAGAGCACGCCCCACCCACCCATCCCCCAAACGATTGCCATTTCTGAACTAAAATATTCCAGCGAAGTTAACTTTTAAAAAGAAGATTTTAAAAGATTATATATATTCCATGTGCTGACGAAAAACTGAGAGATAATTTAGAAACAAGAAACGGATGTAGGTCAGCAACGCTAGGTTACAGTGACTACAAGGAATTGGTGAAAAGCGCTCAGCTTGCTAAATTGGTTGTCACAATTTGATTTATCTTTCAAAACATTTCTCAAGTAATGATAACTGCTCTCACAAGGCACATAATACTTCATAAATGAAAATGTGACAAAATTTACGACTCTGCTGAGAGGATTATTGTGGACCTGCATTCGTGGTCAAGTTTTAAGCAGATGGAGAGAAGGGGAATCGAAATTTGTGCTCACTCATGACGTTCGTTCGTTCGCGCCAAACACACACCACTCTCTCTCTCTCTCTTTCTCATGCTCTATCAGTTCATCAGATCTGATGTTCCCGTGTTATTTGCACTGCACCTGCGTATAGAGACGATTTCCATTAAGTCGAGATGAAACTGTTGCCTGAGGACCACACGTCACATCAAGAAGAATTAATTCTCATCTTAGTTTGACGAGCAGTGCAGAGATCAGTAGACAATCGTAAGGTAAGACTCATCCTTATCCTGTAATACTAGACATTACTAATGTCAACATGTAGCCTTTCAATCGAATGCAATATTATAATGGCGCCTTAAGTCATTCTTTCTCATGTATAAACGTATTGTGTTGATTGTTCTGAAGAGAAGTATCTTTCGATCATTTTCGTCGAGAATTCCCGTATTTTCCGGTCACTGAAAATGTGTTTCCTGACGTCATTATGAATAGTATTCCGGGATAGGGATAGTTTCAACCAATGGTTACAAAAATAAAATTGTATAATGATCCGATAAGATGCTTATAAAAAAAAAATGACCTGCTGTATGAAGTATTTTTCAATCTGATTCCTCTGAACGCCATCGGAATCCTAATATATTGTTTAGCGAGAAAGCATAAGACTGCGTGTACTGAAGTAATATTTAATCATTTTAACTCTTGATAATAATGCGGGAGGCCTTTAATTCTAACCAGCTAAAATACAACTTCGGAATATTATGTCTTATTTCCTTTTCTTTAACATACCTTTATAAAAGGACATAAACAAGTTGAAAACATCTAGTCAATACAAATGAAAGCGTGTGCAAACAACATGAAGCTAGATGAGATGTGAATCTAAGATGGCTGCAAGCATGGAAAGGAGAGTGGAGCTATTCGTGGCTACCGATATTGGTTGTTAGAACCAGCTTTTAACCTTAACCGACAGCTGCTGATGGCAATATACAAGAATTCATAAACTAGAGATTTTATTTTTGCTCTCTCTGCCAAGTGCGTTTATCGGATAAATTATGCAAATTCTTGCGACAAGTACCATCGCTGCATGTATTTTGAAATCAATCCTTAGGGGCTCAGACTGGTAAATAGGCGTGACAAGAATAAATATATTACATCTATAATACGAATTTTAACTTAATTTCTAAAGATTATCCTTTATAAATATAGTATTGTTACATGGGTCCATTATAGTCATCTTAAGTTATGATCATAATTTGAATTAAAAAAGTCACTGGATCGTCCACATCTCACAATTCAGCTAATCAAAATAAAGAATACCCATTGTGATTGTGACCAATGGTAATAACTTGGACAATGCCTTGTCGTAAATTAATACTGTTCGTGCTCTAATTTTTAGTTGGAATCCTGCAATTATTATCAAGATTTGGGGTTACCTAATTATCAAGAATAGGAAGAAACTGTTGTATCCAACCATTTGCAGCAGAAAATGAATAAAGTCCCTCTTTGCTTATCCATATGGCTGCAATGACAGTGATTGAGTGCACGCTAAGCAGATTATTGGCTTTCGTTATAAACATATTGAAATATTATTAATATACCATGTTAATATATCAAGAATATACAATTAAAAAACCGATTGGCCTATTGAAAGCTATGTAACGATCAACCTAATACAGTAGCATGTCTGCCTGCCGATCACCAAGCCATTGAGTCTATGCTTTTAGGGCTCATCTAGACTCCGAGTGAAGAGGCTGAAGGGAAACCTTATCGACATGGTTGAATTACATACCAGCTCTTCTCCTCATCTTGCTTTAAACCCGTTTGAATATGACCATGGTCAGTTATATAGGCCTACCATACACGCATGTATGCACGGTCAGAGAGGTAATTCTTGTATTCCAATTAGAATGAAAGCATAAAGAAAGGAAATTATTAACTTGAAATGGTCAAGATACTTCGGGTAGGATAAAAGCATAAGTTTACATTCATTCAAAATGTAGTGATAACTATCTTGATGCCGTAATGTATAGATTCTCAGTCTGTGTGATTTACATGTATCTGATAAGATATTCCTATTTTTCTTTATATTTTTTACGTTATTTATCCACATTCATTCAGGTCATTGTCGACGTTTTATTTGTTTTTATATAAACACACAAATGGTTTTACATACTTCTACCGATGCTTGTACACATTTCTTGACAGTTATTTACTGGAGGAGATGAGATGAGAGAGAGAGAGAGAGAGAGAGAGAGAGAGGAGGAGTCCAAGTACATTGTAAGTCCATTGTAAATCGGCGCCTCCATCGTCGAGTTACACTGTCCTGTATGTATGTCTACAACGCCTCTGAGTCTGTTAATTTGTTTGGAGAAAATACTGTCTGTAACCTGAAACTGTCAGGGTTGTCTAAACATAGGATGGAGTGAGGCTAGGGATACGTCTCATGATCTGATAAGGGTTAGAGATGCTTCAACCATACTATGATCATGTCAAGCAAAAGTTTTAAGTATTTACCAGGCTATAGAAATACATCTGCAAGGCTTCTTTTTGTTTCGATACAAGTCCACATATAATTTCACTGTGAAAATTACGCCCAAACTAAAAATTGAATAGGTTATAAGTATGGTTATTACATCAGTAAAACTATAACGATGCCTTCATTCAAGGGATGCAACCTGCACATTGTGTGCATCATCTCCTCCGTGTGTTTGGCATGCTAGAATCCTTGTCATCAATATTTGCATCTCAAACTCATTGAATATTAAGATACTACCGTAAACATGCATAAATTAAAGTGTTAAATTCACGATGCCAGAATCACATACGTTAATTTGCAAAAGGAGTAATTATTCCCAACGACGAGACGAGGTATTTGACGTTACCCTTTCGATGTGGTGAGAACCGATCACTATCTCATGTCTTTCATTTCAACCTTTCAGACGTCACGTGGTTTACTCGTCATCATGCAATTCAACAGCTCCCATCATGCATTTCGGCCTAAACCACTTTCCGCCTCCACACTCAATTTTTGTTACTGTCATTCCTTTAGCAAGTTCAGTAACTCACTTCATTAAATGATAACGTAATGTTACTTACTTTAAATAGGAAATAGTTTCTAATGCTCTAATGTATGTTATGAACAGACAACTGAGACAAGATTATCCCTTGTCTTGTATATATGTTACTGGATCAATAGTCTCACCATGAAGTAGATCTTTTAAATGAAGGCACATACAAGATCGAACCGTCCTACATGAGGCAGATTATATGCGTCCTATCGTCTGCATGTCGATGGATTGGTGGAAAGGAATGAGTGAAAATTACTCTTAATTCTATTTGGAATGGGTACAGGTGTGTCCTTGAGGGGCCATGTTAAGAAGATCATTGATTTTTAATTGCTTAATCACCTTTTACCCCTGTTAGTAATGTGTTACAGTACATGGGTGAGCCTTTGGGGGAAACCAATCAACAAAATGGAGGGCATGCTGAGTTGACGTTCAAGCACGTGCTCGCTGTTGAGTAACCCCATAAATCTTGGCATGCTTGATGACTTGTTCAAATATTTAGTAAATGTGCTGAGTACTTCAATTTCTAAGCCCTACCTTTTGTTTTACAGTGAAAATAAGAACATATCTGATATTTTCATATATTTTTATCTGTTTTTCATTCACCCTTCCAATGTAATTCCATACTATATTCATGGAAATTTAATACATCTCTCTTCTGCAGAGCCCTTGGCTTGGATTAAATAGAAATAAAACCCATCGTTAAAAATTTCCGATTTCAATTTCAGTATGAATGATTCAGTGTAGTTTAAGTGATAATTCAGTTTCACACTGCTTGCGACAAAGTCAATGGTTATGAAATTGAAGCTTTTTGAAATGTACATAAATCAGATTTGTAATGGAGAACGTGTTACATGGTCGTGTGCTGTTTGGAATGCAAACAATTCATCATTCCACTTTCTACTGAAAGTTGAGATGAAGATTCCAATAGGTCGAAATGGAAATGAATATTTCAATAACAAGAATATGATCTTATAATGTATATCTTCTTGTCAGTGATTGAATAATACTACTCTTAAAAGTTAAATAGAATTAACTGTACAGGAGTAGGAATAACAACAGTTGATTCTCAAATTCAAATTCAAACCTCATACTGGCATTAGAAATAGATATAGGCTATATAGAAATGTAGCAACATTCAAATTCTCAGCATAATCATGATAATGGAATATGTTCTGATCAGGGGTGAAAAGAAGCCGTTCTCACCGTCCTGCCTTTAATTTAATGTGCAAATGGAAACCGGTACTGTCACTTTAAGAACTATGATCATGATTGATACTTTGCTTTGAAATGAATGTGGATGATACTCCCCCAAATAAAAAATTGCGTTTTGCAAAGAAACAGTATGAACATAATGATCTGAATGTTGGCATTTTAATATCAGTCAATCTTTCTGAGTTTTTGATGTCATATCAATTTGTAAAGACACTTTTCCAACGCACACAACTACTTAAAAAAAAAACAACAACAACAAATAAAAAAAAGTCAATTACTGCAGCCATTGGCGTAGCGAAGGGGGGGGGGTGTTTGGGGTGTTCAAGCACCCCTTGGCAAACAGGGGGTGTTTTAGGTCTTCAAACACCCCCTCCCTAATTCGCCGCTAAATATTTTCTCACGAATTGGGCAATTAAAAAATAGTGCTCCTTAACCCCCGTTTATTCACCGGCTGGCTGATTCGTCGCTAAATATTTTCTCACGAATTGAGCAAAAGAACACCCCCCCCCTTAAAAAATCCTGGCTACGCTCTTGACTGCAGCATCACAGACGAACTTGCGTGTCAATTCATTGTCATATTATCAGTGTTGGATCCCTAATAATTGCCATCCTAATACTCCAGTCTACTTGAAAGTGAAATCAAACTCATCCTGTGATCCTTTACCTTGGGAATCAAACGGTGTGATTCTCATTCAAGTTTGCTACTCTTACCTCAATTTGTATGACCTGTGATTGTCGAATACTAGATACTTTCTGACCCAAATACATTTTTAGAAGCATAATGAGAATAATACGCACACAATATCCTCGGCGCCATCCTCGCTCGACATCCATATACACAATGATGTGATATTATTGGTAATATGAATGGTTGGACGGAACTCAAATGTTTCAATGTAGGTTGAAAATGTATTGAATTTACATATAGATGGGGTTGAAGAAGATGAGGTGTTGAGTTCAATGAATTCGCTAATGAAGTATTCTGTTTACGACAAGTTTGGCGAGGGCGTAGAGCAGTTTGCGATTCTTATGTCTGGATTGTTTAACTCACCAGCTTAGTGACAATGACTAAAATAAATGTGATAGAAAGACTTCATGCTTTTGGGCATTCCTTTAAATCAGATTATAAAAGAGTTGTTTCTGTATCTGTCTATGTACATATTTTTGCATGCTATTTCTCATTTTCCAATTCATCCTTCATTCTACATATATCCAAAAATATATCCGTAGACCATTGTTTGACAAACTGTGTTTTTTGATGCACTACTCCGGTTCAGTGTTGTGTTTCTCGTGTCTACAAGGTCTGCACCAGGGGTTCTCAAACTTTTTCCTTGACGGTCCAGATGTGATTTCCGTGAAAGCCAGAAGGTCCAAAGCAATTTTTATCTGACTGCCAAGAAAGCATGTGGATGCTTGTAAGTAAACCACCAAGGGACCGACGGCTTAAAGTCCTCTCCAAGGCACTATGCAATGAGAATTAATACCTTACCAGAGCACCGACTTGGTTTCTAACCCGGGACCTCCCTGTTTCGAGTTCACTGCTGTATCACTGAGCTATCGCGCCTCCGCGCCTATATTTCTTTCAAAAGAGCAGGATCGCAAAGTTTTTCGAATTGTTATCGTGAGAGATTCCCATAGCCTTGTCCATGAACGTACGAATTTTGCGAACATTACCGTGATTACACCGAGGTAAAGCGTATTACGTATTAAACCTAATATGATTTCTATGGAATGTACAATAGGAAATTAGAATTGCCCTTGCCAATTGTACTCCTGTGTTTGGAATCGTGTCTCGGGCTCTTTTTTGTTTAAAGCCTCGGTCACAACGGATCGTACGAAATTTTGTCGTGGTAGACCCATAAAATATTTGTCGTGGCCAGATTTTGCAACATGCCCGAAATCTATTTCGAGTGGTCAAAAGGGCTAGGACACATTATACATGTATATGGTTTGGCAATGGGGACGCGACAGAAAACAAAGACATATCGTGGTTATGTCGTGGGTGTGTTGCAAGTCAGTCGTGCGACAGTCGTGGGACCATCGTGAGTTGTCGGGTATTTTTCGGGGGGCTGTTTTTCACGTACGCAGAAAGATGTATATGGGACTACTCAAACATGTGGCATAAAAAAGTGGTCCACATTTTTACATGTTGTTTTACATTTTACAAGCTGTTACATGTCATATTTAGAATATGAAGGCATTTGAAGAGCCATGCTTTTCAGGGAACTTTTTTCTCTCTGATGTTCTTCCACACTTGCATAATAACAATAAAAATGCTCACAAATTATTTGTCACCTCTCCCCAGAACTCAACCTTCTCTTTAAAGATAAAGCTGAGTTCTGGTCATGCGATTGCATTGTGAAAGAAACAGTGTGGAATCGATCAGAAAAGGTTGATCATCTAGCATATAAGTATTGGTGTGTACTGCAAGGTTCTGGAATCATCAAAATGATAAGAAATTTGGCCCAGTCTTGGTAAAGTTACAAGCACTGTACATAGACAAATGTATATGGGACTACACAAACATGTGGCATAAAAATCCGTCCCGATTTTTATGCTGTTACATGCCATTTTTGGAATATTAAGGCATTTGAAGAGCCATGCTTTTCAGGGAACATTTTTGATCTGATGTTCTTCCACACTTGCATAATAACAAATGGTAACGCTCACAAATTATTTTTCACCTCTTCCCAGAACTCAACCTTCTCTTTAAGTGAGCAAAAGTTTATTTTCTCTTTGTTTCCATTTAGCGTCTTAATGTTTTGGAGAGTGGGCGTCCAACGGATAATTATATTTGTGTGACATTTCGATGATTAAGGTTTATCATGTTCAAACCACTGCGATAAAAACAACAAATGAATTAATGGAAATGTAAGGGTATGCCTCAAAGGGGAACAGCTTAGCTCAGTGTAGAGAGCAATGGTCTAGACATATGCAACAGATATCCTAATAAAACCTACTCACAAACTTCCTCGACTCTCGGATAAAATAAATACACGATACGTCTATCAAAGACTATGTACCTGCACCATTGGAACATTTCTTCTTAAAAGAAACTTACAAGTCTAATTTCAATGCAAAAAATTGAATCACTGAACCACAGCATGGGATCTGGTGATTGAGAGAGAGACTTCAATTCCTTTTCTAAAGAAGGAGCCAACTGAATATGTATATGTTGTAAGGACTGGTCTACCACACGACTTCCTCTGCTAGCTGCACGACTCTCCATTATATCATACTCGGCGTTTTATTTGATTTGACTGGTAAATGATGTTCGATTATGGCAACCTGAGAATGAGATGTTATTCTATTGCTCTGGAGTGTTTGTTAATCGTTGCCAGACTGTTATTATCATGTTACACCACCGAGGTAGCAATCAGAAAACTTGTCCGGAATACAGCTTAAATCTTCTCCTTCTCCAGCAACTAGACACCACATTAACCACTTACATCTTGTGTAGGATGCAAACATCTATCGCTCTATCTATCCATCTTTGTACTCTCACTTTATACCTCTTCCTTTCCCTCTTCTCTCATCTCTCCTTCCTCCAATAATCTCCTCTTTCCTCGAACTAATTCCCGTTACCACATGTGCACATTATCGCTTTGTCTTATTCCATTCTGTATCTATTTCTCATAATGTAACGTCCGTTTAAATCACACTATTTTTTTTTTACAATCATGGAATGTCATGATAACTATTTTTCGTTTCCGATTTTCTCTGTCAGAGCGTTATAGTACAAAACATGAACATGTTTTGAATGATTAGCCACGTGACCATGTACCAATTAGTTCATATCTATTGTAGATAAATCTAGATCAAGATGAACCTCGTGCGAAATGTCAGTTGTTGAGTTGAGGGGGAAAATAGTTTTGAATTATTATTATCATCTAAGCGATCGACAATTAACAAAAGACTTAATTTTACGTATTCTTCAGAACATTGTAATAGTCAGCGCTCTCGCCCTGTTATGAAACACCCGAGCATTAGGATTTTTAAGAAAAAATTTGTCTTATCAATTTGTAACATTTGATATGATAGCGGTATTCGATTTATCTCAATTCTTTTCTATGATACCTCTCGTTCACACAACTCTCTGTCTCGGTTTCTTTGTCTGTCCGACTTTATGTCTATGTTTGCAGTCTTGCTGTTATCGTCTGTCTGTCTTTTTCCCTGTCTGTCTGTCTTATAGGGTCTCTTTTTCCTTACCTACATATTGCAATATTTATACCTCTTTTCTCGTCTCTTCTCTGCTCCACTCCGTTCTCCAACCCTTTTCCTTTTCATCCTATTCTCTACTTGACCATGTTGACTGTAGATGTTGACTGTGGAGTAACCTTACAACGTTTTTGACCACCACAAGTCATGACATAAGGACATAGAATATCACCCTGACGTTATAAAGAACATCCTTTGTGATCCAGCTCAGACAAAATGATTCAATAACATTATTATCGTAATGATGACGATCTTTGTTAACATGATTCAACACTATGATGTCGCACATGACAACATCAGTGATGACGACGCGTGATGTTCATCGGTTTTCATGACCACGCAGTGTTTGTGAAGATTCCCCGAGCGAGGTAACTCAAGCCTATAAAATGTACAATTAGAGCAAAATGGGCCAACAAATTAGAATTCGCAGGCGTAGACCTTGAAATGGGTCACGCGTTTTTACCTGACAGCGTAATCTTGAGGACAAATAGGGTTCTTTAAAAAGACTAGATTTAAAGCTCTGCATGCAGTGACCATTTCTGATTGTAAACAAACCGTAAATTGAGTTTTAACTGTGATGTAAAACACATGCCTTAACTTTCAAAGGTACACTGTTGGTATTGATCATAATTTAAAAATTCCGTAGAGTACATGTATATGTGTGATTGTGATCTCACGGAATTACATATTTCTTTTTATGAATCCCGAGTAAAATATTACTCAGAAGCAATCTATTATTTATTTTCCTCTTTTTTATTTTTGACGTCTGGCACTCTTTTCAAATCAACTTTTATTATTTCGTATATTCTTTTCCCCATCTCGTATTATCTGTTTTTTTTTCTAAAGCCTTACCTATTCATTTCAACTTGTCCCAGATGCATGACGGATGTTGTATAAAGATAAAAGGTTTTTTGATGCAATGTTATCGACATGATATTCCCATTTGAAACTTCTGGGCTTCTATAAAGTGCTTGGCAACGAAATAGAAATTTAGCAGGAAAAGGGTAGAAATAGGTCTGCATTACTTTACACTCGTCACTAATGGGTAGTTCGTGTCGAGGGAAAATGATACAAGCAAAGCTTTTTATTTAATATTGAAAAGAGATGCATTTGCTCACAGAATCCCTCAAGGCATGATTTATTTTTTACCGGTCCTATAAATCTCTTTCCCTCTTTTTTTTTCTCCCTCTAACGCTCTTTATCTACATTTTTCCTTTTCTATTCCTTGCTTTCTCACTCTCTTTTTGTCCCCATCTTTTTCGCACCTGCCTCAAATACGTGATTATCTTGAGATGGCCTCTCGGTAGGATTAAAGGAGGCCAATTTATAAAATTTCTGCGCTTTATATTTGTCTATTTTGGTATTCAGTAGAACCGAAAAAAGTGGAAAAATCAGCATAAAAAGGTACGAATGGTAACTGGTGATAGGGGAAGAAGTTTACATTACTTTCTGTTTCTGTGAGGTAAATTTTGCGAGATTTTAAAGATTGTATCCATACCGTTCAATGATTAATCGTCATAGTTAGTTTAGTTTAATTTAGTTTATTTCTTTATTAAAAAATCACACCCGTCATCAGACGGCCGGCCTAAAAAGGCCTATGAGTGATACATCAAAAATAACAGTCATAAACAATTTGACATGGTAACATAGTACAAATATAAATATAACATAATCACAAACACAGAGAAAAAAATATTCATGTATTACAGTGTAATTGAAAGTTGGTTGGCATGCACTAAAAACATACCAACAACAGCAACAAAAGACAGGGAAAAAATGATTCATTTAAGTTGTACAAAAGTTCTTGGCGAGTTGTTAGGATTTGGTTTGCAAAACTGGCTATTAAACTGCTTAGTGAGTCGGCTGAAATTAGGTAAATAAATTGTTGGTATGTGGAAAGATCCGAAAACGTATGGTCATGTTCTATTATATCATTAAGAAGTTGTGATCTGATGTCATTATATGCAGAACAAATCATAAAACAGTGGAACTCATCTTCTATGTTACTAGAATTACAAAAAACACAGTATCTTTCTTCATATGGGACATTTTGATAACGCCCAGTTTCAAGAGCTATAGGGGCACAACCGCATCTAAATAAAGCCAAAGCACGTCTGTTTGATCTATTTTGACATTCTATTACATATTTTGACGTGTTCAAAGATTATTTAAAATTTCGATAAGTTCTAAGTTTATTTTTAGCATGAGCTTTCTTCCTTTTATCGTCAAAAATTGAATTTCTCCATCTATTCTCGATAAATAATTGACATGACGATGACACAGTTTTTACAAAATTGTCTGTACTAACAAGATTAGCTAAAGGTAAAACATGTATACATTGTAATTTTGAAAAAGTTCTTTGACTCTGAAACACCAGTTTTTGACTCCATTGTTTGCTAGAGACTTAGACCAAGAGAAGAATTTACTTGGGTAGCGGTCACTATTGAGTTTACTTAAGTTACTCCATACTCTAACAACCGATTGAATTTGGTGATAAAATGGTGGGTCCCAACCCATCTCACTTAATACTGCATTGTTAGGTGTATATTTCCCCACTCAGAATATTCATCCACTCCCCAGATACCACTTGCATATTGTAGTATGGGTAAAATCATGGCATCATAACGTTTTTTTTTATATGTCTTGAATAACGAGCCTCCAATCAATTTAAATTTACTTATAACAACACCCAATGCTCTGGATGCAGACTGAGCTAGCATTCTGGTACCCTTCTGAAAGCTAAGGAATTCATCAAACCACAGCCCAAGGTATTTGTAGGAGTCCACAATATCAAGCTTTTCTCCATTACAATTGAATATAGCTGAGGTTTTAGCTTGGGACTTCTGTCTAAAATGTACAATTTGGGTTTTTGAGGCATTAAGTTCAATCCTCCACTTGCGAGCCCAAGCGCTAATATTGTCTAACATACGTTGAAGTTCTTTTTCATTTTCAGCAAGTACCACAATATCATCTGCATACATAAGCATTTCAATATTTGTATCTAGTACTTGAATCCCCCCCTTTACATAGCATGACATTGTCAACTAAATCATTAATGAAAATGTTAAAAAAGAACGGGAGACAAAAGGCAACCCTGTTTGACCCCTGACTCTACTCTAAAAAAACTAGTATGATTACCATTCACATTCACAGTACACGTAGTGTCCCGGTAAAGAGCCTGTATACAATAATTGTAAAGCTTACCATGAACACCAATTAATCTCAACTTGTACCATAACAAAGATCTATTAACTCGATCAAAAGCTTTTTTTGCATCTATGAAACAAACAAAAGTGTCTTTTTTCACAAAGCTTTCTGTTTTCAATCATAGAGTAAAGACTGTACAGGTGGTCAAGACAACTTCTTTTCTTACGGAATCCATTCTGTTCTTCCTTAATAATACATTCTTTTTCAAGGAAATTAGTTAGTCTTTCTCATATGATATCACAATATATCTTACATATCACCGATATCAGAGTTATACCTCTATAGCTTAATGGTTCACGTTCATCCATTCCAGGTTTTAAAATTGGATGGATTATGCCTTTTTGCCAAGCTGTAGGGGAAATGCCACGTTCAAAACAAAAGGAGAGGAGGGCATGAAGGAACTGTATTGAAGCATTGTTCATTCATACCATAGATACCATCTATTCCGGCAGCTTTGTTTAATTTTGCCCTCTTTACAGCTGCAGTCACCTCTGTTAATTCAATAGGAAGGTTTAAATCATTTCCTCTAGTATCAGATTCTTGAACATTACACTCTAAGCTTTTCCCCGGAATTCTACTTGTTTCAGTTTTGCCGGATTGAAAGTCTGCTAAGTAACATTCAAAAAATAATAATGAGTGATTGGTCATCTTTTGCATAGATGTCATTCATGAATGTCCTATCAAAGGTAATGCAAAGTTTTGGGAAACTTTGAAATTGGATGGATAGTAATTCTTTAAATTGTTGGTATATTTGGATGCCCCTGTGGATGTATTATAAGCACTAACAAATTTAGCCCCTAAAACACTTCTGCTTTCGAGCAAATTGAATAATCAAAATTTACCGGTGCCCCGGTAAATTTCAAATATTTCAAATAGCGCCTAAGGCCATTCCATGGTAGCTGCGACCATGAAAATCTTAGAATATGCAGTTCGGATATATAATTTTCAAACGGGAATAGCAAATCGGTCGATTGTAGTCAAGAAACATTGTTTTAAAGCTATAGTAATATCAGTCTTGAGAGGGCGCTATACAACATAAAGAGTTTATTATTTACAATTTCATCACTTTAGTCTCGAATTCAACCGCGACAACGATCAATGAATATTGTAAAATCGCATATGCTTCCAATATGTTCATTTGAACCAAATTCATGACCCCATACCAAACTTTGTAATACCTTTAATAATTATAATCTTGTAGAAACTGGCCCTAAAATCTTTATTGTTTAATGGACTTGTTGAAGGTGCATTGAACCCTTTAAAATTCAACGATTTACGATGTGTTTTTGTTGACGTTTCCTTTGCTAGGCCTTTATATCTTTATAGCCATGTGTATTTTAGCGTGTATTGTGGGGATACAATATAACATTTCAAATGTCATGGATTAAGATATTAAGATACAAAACACGAAGAAATAAATCATTATCCATATATTTCCGTTCGTTTCAAGTGTGTAAATTATCACTGAGGGAGGAGTGATTTCTGGCATGCATTCTCACATTATGCGATTTACAGTCCCATAAAAACATAACGTCGCGTACGTGTCAAGCTTACATTCAAACAACCAAACTCTGCAGTCTACAATATCAACAGAATGTTTCACAATTTGTAAATTCTTTGATACAAAATCAGAGGCATGGAAAGGCGCAAAAGAAAGACAGATAGAATGAGAGATGGAATGGGAGAAAAAGAGAAAAAAAGAAAGAACAGAAGAAAGAATGATGAAGAAACAGAGGACGGGGTAAATATAGAGGTAAATAATTAGACAGAGAGAGGGGGAGAGAGAGAGAGAGGGGGAGAGGTGAGAGGAAGAGAGAGAGAGAGAGAGGGGGAGGGAAGGAGGGGAGGGAGAGAAAGAGACAGACGTAAACACATCAAAACATAAGGGTGCGTTCAAGCGATTTTTCGAAGCATAAATCACAATTCAAAACGCCGATACAAAACACGGTTACTGCGGGAGATCGTTCAAGCGATTTTCCATCAACGCTGATTCTCGCTCATTTCAAGCCCACCCAGGAAGAATAGAAAAAGGTAGCGATAATATATATAATAGATAATGAGGTCATAGAATCATGATTGAGATCTCCGTTCGTTCAAGCGAATTTTAGCGACCGTGATTCTGCAGAATCATGATACAAAACGCATCTTTTTCAGCGTTTCATGTTCGTGTTTTTAAACACGTTTATTTTTACGACCAACGAAAAATCGCTTGAACGCAACCGTGTTTTAAACTAAACGTCTTTGAAAACCGTGATTCTAGGGTGAACAAGTGTCAATTGAACGCACCCACGAGCTTATGATTTTTCAACTTTGTATAACTTGTAATAACAAAATCGTAGAGGCCGTGGAGCCCGTGATTCCGTACGAAAATCTCACGGCCGCCTCATGCCTCCGCACGGAGGCCGCACGGAAAGGGGGATACGGGCAGGATACGGGCAGGCCAAATGTAATCCAGGCATAAGGTAGGCTAATTTGTACTAAGTTTGTTCTACCTGAAGGTTTCGCAGTCATCATTAACCCATGCAGGTTAGGCCTATATGTCACGTATCATTTTGTAGTAAAATATTTAGGATAACAGTTTTCTATTCGAATCTGAAAAAGAATATGAAAAAGAACAGAAAATTGATAAATACATAATTATATCAAGGAGACGTACGGGTTTTCGAGCAAAAGAACAACCTACATGATTTGGCTCAATAATATACTCAGCACTGAGGATTGTAATAGATGTGGTAACATAGTAACCTACTTATGATCGCAGAGCGGGATCTATTTGTGAATTCGAAATTTTAAGATAAAGTTGAGTTCTGGTCATGCGATTGCATTGTGAAAGAAACGTTGTGGAATCGATCAGAAAAGGTTGATCATCTAGCATATATGTATTGGTGTTTACTGCAAGGTTCTGAAATCATCAAAATGATAAGAGATTTGGCCCAGTCTTGGTAAAGTTACAAGCACTGTACACAGAAAGATGTAGGCCTATATGGGACTTCACGAACATGTCGCATGACATGTTTAGAATATTAAGGCATTTGAAGAGCCATGCTTTTCAGGGAACATTTTTTCTCTGATGTTCTTCCACACTTGCATAATACAATGATAACGCTCACAAATTATTTTTCACCTCTTCCTAGAACTCAACCTTCTCTTTAAACCGTGATATTCCTCGTATTGTGCGCTGTCATTATATTTTTAATGAGTGGGGGGGGGGCTGTTACACCCCTCTCACACCCCATGGTTGCGCGTAATTCTATGGTTCTTCTTCGTCATTTATGTTTTTGCTACAATGGGACCAACATACTCAATCCCTGTTGTACACTCTTACTCCAAGTACTGCTCTCTTAAAACCCAATCCGTTTATTGTATCTCTAGTGTCTATCCTATTCCTACCTGATAGTAAGAGGAAGTAGCTAGAATATCACTACAGGGTGACCTGCGATCGGGTTACTTCCGGTAGGAATCCCATCATGCCTTGCGGCTACCCTTAAGATCAGAATAACGAGGAGATGAAGTAGAGATGTCGTGCTGTTGTGATTCTTACAGGTTAAAGAAATGCAGCACGGCTAGCTGCAGTCTATAATTATAAGAAGAGACGAAGACAGTTGATTAAAATATATCTCGAAGTTGTATTCTTCGGCTCGGGGCCAAGGAAATGTGTCCAAAAAATCTTGCGGAAAGATAATACTATGTGTTTTCCCTTGAAACTGTTCTGTAACGTACCAAAAAGCGTCATCAATGAAGGCGTGTAAAAATGAATAAGAGGGACATTATTTCTTAAACGTTCTATAAAATGGAATCTTACCTGATCGGGTATATGGACATCGTAGTGCAAATATAAGTTCATCATGATTCTTTGTTTGTGTTCTGAAGTAATGAGGCTACTAATGACAAAAGATGTGATGTAATTATATGACTTTATTCATATAGTTTGTGTTCGGAGTAAACTGCTGCATTCGGATACGCAAGCAAACTGGATTGCGACATGACTCTGTTCAAATGTGTTGCAACGTACACCCCCTCCCCTCCACACCCCAAGAAAAAGAAAAACTACTATTTAATTGACTTACTTTGCTTAGGATTGTGCATGAGAACCCTGGATCCACCACCGATCATAATCAGTTTGTGAATGTAAATTGTTAAAATCCAGATTCGTCTTTGCATTCCATTAGTCCCTGCAGAATTTATACGAATATTGCACCAAATCTCATGCGGAAAGAATTGACGTTAATATCCTTCTGACGGACCCATTATATCGTACTTACAACCTTCTTGTGTTCTGAGATGGGTAGCAGTGATATGCTCTTGTGTTGATACTGATCAAGGAGATTTATTATAACAGGTCAGAAAGAAGGGTAGAATTTCCATGTACCAATTAATCCATGACACATCGAATTGCAGCTGATACATGGGCTAATACTGAAGCGAGGAGGGAAAGGTGTAGTCTAAACACTGAAGTCCCATTTTATGCGTGATTATAAGCAAATACATTTGTATTTGCACCCATAACTTTATTAGTACACAGTGAATGAACAATTTACTTTGTTGTTCTGTTGTATTATTTTCATATGTAATTATTATACTGTTCATGCCACTGCCATGACATCTTGCATTGATTCATTTTAATCACAAAGAGATGAAAAGGCATGTTTATCATTTCCCCCTCTCCTTTTATCGTAGTGGGGGTCGGGACACAATTTTTTACTTTTAAACTCATACGCCAGATTGCATTTTGGTGGGCCGGGGAGAAGGGGGAGACGTGTAAAGTAAAATTAAATTATGATTTGAAAATATGTTATATTCCGTAGAACATGGGCTCGATCCTTACAACTTTTGAAGTTTTATTCAACCATGATTGTATTACAAATTATTATTGTGAATAAAGTGTTTTGTCAATGGGTAGAAATCAATTGATTAAACTACATTCATATCTTTGTTGCATTTTTGGTATTAAATCGTAGTCTGAGGATAGAGAGACTATATGACGCGCTTGGAATGGATGTGGAGGAAAAGAGTTGATAGATGAGATAGAGGAGAAGAAACAAACACAGATTTACGCCTAGGGGTAATCCAAGCTTGCGATAAATTACTGATTGTCTCTAAGATCGTGTGATAAAGTATAGGCAAATGCACCAAGGATTCATATTGCATTTGAAGTGGAATTCATCACGTTCACGATTATAGGTGTTTAAGAACCCTTGAAACCTGCGAGACAAAATGAGGACATGTGGAGAAGATTTATAGGGACAAATCTATCATACACCGGTTCTAATAGAACTTTGGCTTAAATTTCACCTTTTTTCTGATGAGAATTGAAATCCATATCTCAAGTATGTATTATCTAAGATGGGAAACTTTTCATCCGTACTTGTGCTTGTTGCATCGAATCATGTAAACTACACGCACTCAGCAATGTGTGTCGTCTTTTTATTCAGGGCCGACAAAGGGGCCGACCAAACATTGAAATGATGGCAAGATGTCTTATATTTAAGCTGCCTTCTGTAATTTCATAGAAGTATTCGTGAATAAGTACTTACCATCATTAAGTTTATCTTGAACTGTGTGGGTATGATCGAAAGCACATTAACTCGTTTTCTAATGATTTCTCTCTCTCTCTCATAAGCATAATACAGGGACCACTCGGTTCATGTAGGCAATGGGTTAGTAGCACACTGTGTGTGCGTTGATATTGTTGATCCGTTATTATACAGGTCTATCGACTACATGAAGAAGACAATGTCTTTTATAAATATAAGGACGGCAGACTCTAAGATTGTTCAATTATTCGAGGAGAGAAGATTCATTGTCACACATAAAATTATCTTTAACATGTCACGTGACGTGTTCTCAGGTCAGATCTTGACATATTTATAAACAGATATCAATCGTAGAGGACAACTGACGTCGCCAATACAAATGCTGTTCATGGTTTGCATTCAGTCTTAATATATAATGGTGGGCGAAGTAGGTATATGCGTCGTCTTAAACCTTGTTCAGATAATGACGCGGCAAAACCGCGGCGGTTTATTTATGATGACGTAAAATGTAATACGCTTCACATAAGCTGCATTTACTCTGCAAGCAAAAGTCGTCGATTTTTCCCTCCCATTCCGATGTTTCGTCTGTAGTTGCATAGCAATTACCGGCAAACACGACCAAAACCAAAATCGAAAAATCCACATCTCCCTGCTTGGAGTGTGTTTTTTTTAAACGCCTGCCGAAATTTCACCGATTTTTGCAGCGTCAATCGAAACAATGCTGGTTTTTCGTCACGTGATCCTCATCGCTTTTGTGCTATGATCGAATCTCTTTGGCTATCCCACTCAGGGTAGCGACAAGTCACGCATGCGCACTACTCACCAAAATAATTGGTAACCGTATGAGCAATATACACCGACGGATTTTAAATGGGGTTTTCCAGTTAATGGCAATCCCAAAACAAAACAAAAATCGACGATTTTTCAAAATGGTGCTTGGCATGTGTAAACAGGCCTATTCTGTATCTTATAACACAGAGCTCAGTCAATACGCGCAAGTCGTCTGTTGGGCGTATAGTTGTCAATCAATTTATAGTTTTAAAAAATACAACCAAAAAACAAAAAAAAAACGGAATGAGCCTTTACGATGTCTATGTTAGGGTGAGTGACAAACAATGTTTTAAAGTATTATTCAATGCTTATCATTCTCAGAGAGTTATTAGCCTGTTATTCAGCCTGTGTCTTAAACATTTGCGGCTATTATGATGACGAAAATCAAAATGCAGTTTGACCTTTTAACAATCCTACTGTTTCCCAATTCGTTAGTAACATACTCTGTTTATCCTTCCTCCATTTTGAAACATATTTCATGTAAACCAGCTCCAGATAGAAATTAGCCAGTTGAATTGTCTGTGTCAAAATACAAAATTAAATAGACACGTTCGTGTATCCATATTGTCTACGCAAGTCCTCCCTCAAAATAATATTGATACATTCAACCTTTCTTACTTAGAATTCGGGCTTATCCTAAAAAGCTTTATATACCGTAAACATTGAACAATGCAAAGTCAATATGTGTCTACTCGTCTCTATTTTCCATTTACTCTATTTTGATGTGGATTTAGGATATTTCCTGAGAAGTATGACCCAGTTTCAACTAATATAGTGAATCCCCCAACCCATTTCAAAACCAGGTTACTCAAATTGGCAATTTGATGTATATTCACGATATGATAAATCGAGTGTTTTCAGTACAAACAACGCAATGAAAACATCGAAAGAATGCACAATTGATGCATACGTAACATACGTATACAGCCAACGCTTATTTGGACACACATTTAATAATTACACATGTAAAATTAAGTTAAAAGCGATTTGTAGATCTCAAACAAATGATATTGGATATTACATCAATATTCACTATAATATTAATGCCGGCTTGCATGGCAGAAAGAGAATGCGTTTGAGGCATTGATAACACTTCTTTTTGATGAGAAGCAAGTAAGTAGACAAACTGACTTACCGTGGGGATTCTATTTCTAGAAGGACAAGTTTGTCCATAGGGGAGCTCAAATATCCGCCATTTTGCTTTGTATTGTGATTAGAGTGTTAGCCTCAGGGTTGAGGCAGGGTCAATGCCTCTCGATCTTAATACAAGATTCTACCAAGATAGCTGATAGATACAATTAAAAACACACCTGAAATCGTATCTGCTTATCTATTATTTAACTTTCACTGCCTGTAGATTATCTGTTGAGAAATGTTTTTTTTAATGTAACTTGCATATTCTGTCGCGCCTTGATCGAAAGTTTCGGATATTATGAGCGCGTATGTTATTATTATCATTATAATTATTATTATTATTATTAGTAGTAGTAGTAGTAGTAGTAGTAGAAGTAGTAGTAGTATTATCATTACATAAAGTGATATGATTTAAGAGAGAGAGAGGGGTGGGAGAGAGAGAGAGAGAGAGAGAGAGAGAGAGAGAGAGAGCCGGAGAGGGGGAGAGAGAGAGTGACAAGGTGACAGAGCGGCAGAGAGAGAGAGAGAGAAAGAGGGGAAAGGGAGGGAGAGAGAGAGAGAGAGAGAGGGAGAGAGAGAGAAAGAGAAAAAAAGGGGGATGGAGGAGTCGTGCTTAAGTGGTTCATTCTCTTGACTCTCAATCCAAGGGTTGAGGGTTCGAATCCCAGCCCGGTCAGCCCGGTAATTATGTCATTTGGCAAGACGTTTATCCCGATTTGCCACTCTCCACCCAGGTGTAAATGGGTACCTTGCAATCGCTGGGGCAATAATAATTGCAGGGCCCTCAGGAAGGCGTTGAAGATGATGAGGCTTCCCTTTGATACTTCTCCCTATTTAACGAATAATGGACCAAGCTGTAACTTGATTAAATAATTCTGTAGTTTTTGTGCTTAACTATAGATTATGGTTTCATTTGCAACCCAAATATCTTCTTCTCAATTCTAATCCGTTCAAACTATGTTTATGCCATGTTTTTCTTTTGTCAAGTTTGAAGATGATATGATAACAAAACATGGACCGACGGATTTACAAACAGTAAAACTTACAACACCACATTTTATATAATATTGCGATGGAGTAGACTATTGAAACCCTTTCGTGTAATCCTTGATTATAGAGTGTACTTACTAGAGTTTATACTCAGTAGCTTCACATCTACTATAGATATCGTTGTTTGTAAGTTCATGTTGTGGACACGTTGGTATAAATGTTGTCATCATTACTTTATTGAATATTGAAGAGAATAATTATATGAGACCAGAAAATATGTTATGAAAACCCCAAACATAATACAGACCCTGCATATTTTTCTCAAGGAGAGAGAGAGACAGACAGACAGAGAGACAGAGAGACAGAGAGACAGACAGAGACAGACAGACAGCCAGAATGTGGGAGAGGGAGTAAAAGACGATAGAGAAGAAAAGATAATTTGACATTTACTCAGTGAATTCAAAAGCAACGGTCTTAGAGCTTACATTGTTGCCTTCCTGGCTTTGATATGTTACAGTAGCTAAGCAGGTGTTAGTCAAACAAAACCTAGACGAGAAATGACGTAAACAAATATGAGAGGCTTATAAGAGAGTGAAATGAAAGGATGCTGTATAATATATAGGAATGATGTATCCTTTACCGTTACTATTTTTCATTGCTTTACATTTTGCCCTTTATGGTAAAAACTCGTCAATCTTTCTTTGCGATTTAACCTATATTCAGAATCGGTGGAAATGTTTCCCCGTTATATCTAGATAGATGGATTGCTCAATCTGATTAGTCTAACGCAGATATATTTTGTCGAGCTTGAAATCTAATACAAGTTCAATTTGTTAACCCCTGTGTGCTGAGGGCTCCAGTTTTGTAGCAATTCTAGAGATATTCGTCTGTCCCTCACCCTCATCAATCCCCGAGATAGTTCGATCTTCCATCAAGTCTTATTCCAAACCTTAAAAGAAGATTATACCTCTCCGCGCGACGCTTATCAAATTCACAGTTTGATACTGTCGCCCCGTGCTCTTCGTGAACTTTGCTCGAGATATAATTTCTAAACCTTTCTATTTGTTTTTCTTTCAATCCAAATCACACAGATTGAAAAGACACATTAAAGTGTCTGTTATCTTTCTCTTGTGTTGATCGAAGCATATATAATACTCAAAAGAAGTATTTTTTATTTAATGACATTGCCTAAATCATTTTAAATAACTACTTATCCAATTCTTCGATACACTTTTCTAAAAGTCATATAATATTGCTGCGTGATGTTATCATTATTATTTTGTTATATTGCTTTTGTATTTTGATGTTTGTATTATAATGTAATAATCTGATTACTTTGTAAAACAGACAATATCAGCCTTGAGCTGCATGTCATGTTTTTTTTTTTTACTAAACCAATTCAATTACAATCAATCAATTACTAAAGAGTACTGATGAAAATTAATTTTTAAACGTATCAAATTATGTCTATGTCATTCAGGTAGGACACACGGGGAAGAATTGCTTCACGAAGTTAAAATTTGAAGGAAGCAAATGCTTTTCATCATTTGAAGTCATGGAAAAGGTTTGAGTGCTCTGAAAATTCTACAATAAAAGTAGGAAAGGTGTTTTAAAACATGTTTACAACAGACGGATATTATTTATTTGAAGTTAGTCTATATCGATAGTGACGTTATTGAGCTCTTATACATTCAATTGTTTTCTATGCGTTCTGCAAATTGCCCGTGAAGACGAGAAAAACAGTGAATACAGTGAAACAATCGAAACCTTTTGTAATTTTAGGACATCTTGACCGCTAAAATTTAATATTCTGAGATGCATCTTGGAGTGTACATACAATATCGTACATATGGTACCGATTCGATATAACCTCTCATGTGTATCGTTGCCACGTACCATCAGCCTCTCGACAAGAAGCACGACAAGACGGGTCAAGAGAAGAATTCGACCTTCGTTTCATTGATTACTGGCGTCTAGCAGTCCTTCTTATATTACATCAAATGGCAGGACATAAGAGACATAGAAAAGGGGGGTTTGCCGACAGCTAACATCAATATCAAGAATATGATATAGGAGAAGCTTTTTGGTAGAGTGGAGTGATGTCGTCATGAAGAAGGGTGGTTCATGTTCTAAAGTGCATCCCTAAGGGCTTACCTGGTCATCATGTTCGGTCGAGTGACACTGACCCTGACTGTTAAGGTCACAGGTCACTTCTCATCAAGAGATATGCTTTTACGAATGCACAGGGACATCGCTGCATGAACATTGAATCATATGTGTCGGAATAAGCAGTAAATTATGCCGAAAATACGCCAAAATCATAAAAATTAGAGAAAAAGATGAGTTCACTTTATTAAGTCATTCTAGATTATTACACAGTTATGTAATTGATTTCCATACTTTTATTAACTTTTAACTTGTGGAATTTTATCAATAATCCATTCTTTTTAGGGAAAGGATCGCAGGCTAGAATGAAAAATAGTGTCCGAATTCAACACCGTATTTACAGTGATTCGTGTCGATATAAGTCGCTAAGAAACAGGTGTGGAATGTTATTTTGATAAACACTTCTTGGCATTTCCCAAAACCTTACATCTCTTATCCAATATAGGTCAAACTTTCCCTGTCAAGTTAACCGTGCATGGTCTCCATTCGCTTAGAATCCAGGAAACCTTTGCTAACACCCTGACCTATTATCGACAGCCATATGCCAACCTGCCTCCATAGCGAAACGCCGCAAGCTGCATGTATTGTCCTTTCAAACTTAATTAAATTTCAGAGCAGATAACTTAATTTGAAAGAAGTGTTGAGTGCTAATCTATTCAGCACCTATAAGTGTTGCGATTGTCGTGACCTTGTTGTGTAAACCTTGTGGTCAAGTTCTTACACACACACATCTCAATGGTCATCCAATTCATGTCATAAGATAGAGAAATAAACAAGGTGAAACCTGAAACTAGGCTTCGACCTTCTTTTTATCGTTCATGCAAGTTGTCTGCGTTGTTGTGGGTAACGTATGTGATTCCTTTCGTACTGTACCGTGTTTTATGTTATGTTGTTTTATTTTATGTAATGCGTAAAGAATATTAGCAAAATGTCTATGTTAATGAAAGTAAAATTGATTATGATGTTGATGATGCATATAGTTAAATATTATTTGACATTAATCGAGTAAAATACATCAAAATACATACAGCGGGAAATAGGTTAGGTTTTATGAAAAGTGAAACAGACAGGAAGAAAATGTCGACGAGGAAATAAACTCCAACCATAGAAATCAAAATCAAAATCTAGATTAGATGTACAAAAGAGAGCAAGAAACTGAGACCCCTGTTACACATACGTCTGAAAGTGGACTGAGGCAGGCCCCGGAGGCGGCTCGACGTATGTGTAACATCAACTTTTTTTGAAAAGCCGGACTGAGGCCGGACTGAGGCCAGGTGGACTCAGTCCACCTCTGGATGTGGTTTGAGGCCGGCCTGAGTCCGACTCAGTCCCGCAATCAGTAGGTGTAACACCAAAGTGGACTCGGGGCCGGCTTATAAGCGGAGGTGACGTGACCTGTCCTCATATATCAACATGATACATCGGGCGCGCTTTGCCACCTTCTCTTATGTTATTCTTTGTTTTTATCATTCTATCACTTTCTACTTCTGTCTTTCCTTATGTTAATCTTTGTTTTTATCATTCTATCACTTTCCCTTTCTGTCTTTCCTTATGTTATTCTTTGTTTCTTCCTTCTATCACTTTCTCCTTCTGTCTTTCCTTATGTTAATCTTTGTTTCTTCCTTCTTTCACCTTCTCTTATGTTATTCATTGTTTTTATAATTCTATCCCTTTCTCTTTCTGTCTTTCCTTATGTTATTCTTAGTTTTTATCATTCTATCAATTTCTCTTTCTGTCTTCCTGGAGTGCGCCCCAACGTCAGATCGTGAAAAGGCGACGTGAGGCCGGCCTGCCTATGTGTAGACACAAAATTGCGGGCCCGAGATATGTGTAACAGGGGTTTGATGATCTCGAGGCGGCTTTAAATTGCAGGCGTGAGGCCGCCTCCGAAGCCGGCTTTAAAAGCCGACGCATGTGTAACAGGGGTCTGAGAGGGGACAATATAACTGACCTAGCTAGCGAAACACCTGTTTTCTTTATCTCGACTTCCCGTCCATCTTAATCCAGCTGATCAATTTTCTATTAGATCGAAATTGCATTAATCTTTAGAAATCATGGTACATGTATTCCGATGCCGTTCTATACTCAGAACGACTCAAGATCTCGTTCCTCATCTTTATATCTAAGATGTTTTAAAAACAGGCCTACGTAATTCCTTATTATACAGTATCAGTCTGAATCATGTAATGTCGATCGCCAGTGACAATGCCGATTTTGATGGAAAATACCTGAATAATGTCGCATATTTACACAATAATCATCGTTTCCGTTTAAAATATATTACATACAATATTAACAACTATAATTGATCCTAGCCCTAGTTTTGGGGCTGACGAATTGCGAAACAAATATAGGTTTGCTGCGATTTGTCGCAATGAAACAAATACAGGTTTGCTACGATTTGTCGCAATTACGCACGCAAGGCGTTGTGTCCTCTTGAATTGGCGAGTACATGAAATTAAATTGATAACACATTTATGTGCCACAGATATTGACATGGTGTATTGATGATAGCGTTAGCAATAAAGAGAAGCTGCATTTCGTAAATAAATTCTAGTTTTGATGTGATGTCTGGTGGCGATCTGTCGACCAGTGGTTGGCGCCGGAGACATTTAGGGACTTTTAGATTTAGACGATAAGCGCGTGGACTGCCGCGTGTGACACTAGGGACTTTTAGATTTAGACGACGAGAGCGTGGACTGCCGCGTGTGACATCGTGTTAAAGCACTGGGCCGTGCCCGGCAGTGCCTTAAAAGGACTTCACAGTGCCTTATAAGGACGTCACACGTTGCAGTCCACTATGTCGACGTGCAAATCTAAAGGCCGTGCCCGGCAGTGCCTTTAAAGGACGTCACACGTGGCGGTCCACGTTCTCGTCGTGTAAATCTAAAAGTCCCTATTGTAATTCAGGTCGACATTACATGTCATAACATGGTATGTACATGTATGCCTGGATAATGACATTAGTTTGGACTGTCTATGACAGGTGTATTCCGTCTGTTAGAAGTGAATTGTCTAGTTTGATTTGAGAGATTATATTGTTGTGCTCCGATTTATAGTTAACATTGGAACATTGTCGAAGAAAATATCGGGTTTAAAGCTCTGATACAATGCTTGTTAAAGGAAGTCATCCTTAGCTCATTAAATAGTCTAATGTAGACTGAAAATAGAATTATTGGTCAATCCAATTTCATCATGATCACGTCTTCTCTACTTCGTTGTTTGCCGTCTCCTTTCATATTTTTATTTATATTGTGTTTTTCAATCAGCCCGCAGTCTCTTAATATCATCTTCAAACCACTCAGGCTTAGGCTCTAGGCCACCTACTGCAGGGTGGCAGGCAGGGTATGAAGAAAAGCCGGGCTCTCTTGAACCTGTTGATATACTTTGCTTTCTAATCATTCAGCGAAGTACACAATCAATCATTTCTTCAAAAAAATATATTATTATTATTTACCATCTTGTTGAATAGGACGCTGTTATTAGTCAACTTGCATACTATATTTCATATTTGTATTTCGATAACAAACTGTTCCCAAAGTATATGATACTAAACAATTTTGAAAGATATTCAAATATAGATCACATTGGCAACTATAAGTCTGGATGTGCCGGCAGTATCATCCGCCATGATAAATTGCATTGTGAGCCAATTTTTGCTGGATGGAATTGCACCGTATCATAACAAGAAATACATAATTGAAATAGAATAACAATTCCCCCCTGTTTCCTTCTGTCTAAAATGCCATTTACCTCTAACTAAATGTTATAAAGACGATAAAGCCAGTCTGGATTTGATATGACGTCACGGTCGTTGGCAAAGTTGATTATTATGTCAGATGATTTGTCAAACCAATCTAAGCTAAAGAACGCATTCACCGCCTCCCCCTCCATCCCTTGCCCTGCATGAGCATTTTGAAACTTAATGGAAAATTATGATTTATCATCAAACACCGAAAAAGGAATATAATCATTCCAATTATTATTCAGACGAGATAATAATGACAAATCGAGAATTCAATATATTTGACACAAATGATCTGCAAATTTGTTACGCTCATTTTTTCTTGAAAGAGTTCGTCCCAGTTGGGGCCTGATCGGTGCATTATGGGAGCAGATAGAGCTGAATTAAAATGAAAGGGGTCTTGTGTCAGTATGAGCTTGAGATAAAGTTGAAGTCTAACGACTTTGCCATCTGTTTTGAATTAAAGTCGATGTTTTTTTTCTTCACTTATCCTATGGAATGAATATTATTTCTCTTTTGAGGCGGACAGGATGATATCGAGCGCGGCCTGAGAATAAATCTTTTCTTCTCCAAAATTGATGGATTTTGGGGTCATTTTTCAAGAGAATCTCTTCTGATGCTGCTGTTTTCCTCGATCATATCGACGAACTTGAAAGACAGATGAGAAATGAAAGACAGATGAGATATGACAAATCTCAACTGGATTTTAAGTTGAAGAAGTCTCGATGTCTTCAACATAACCATAATAACTAGTAAATTAGATGTATATCGTTTTTATTCTGTTTTGCTGTTTATTTCATTTTATCTTAATAACGAATTCCGTTTTTTGTAATCTGCAAGCGACTGTCACCTTTTCAACGTGAAGATATACTGGTGCCCTTAAAGTTCGGGATACAGAGATTATGGACAATCATTTTATTTTTTTTCTAATTTAGAAATAATCCACATTTTATCAAGGTTGTACTTGAATTGCCGAACCTGCCCTGTTGTTGTAAGACCTTATACATGTTTTTGTCAACATAATTGACAAAACTTCTAAAATTTAATGATTGATATTTTATTTGAATGTTAAAAAATGTTTCCCAACATTAATTTAAGATTATACCTGGACAATACAATACTACAGGAGATACTTTACAAAGGTTATATCACATTTCATTGTTGTAAAACTTATCCATAATAATTTATAGGCGTCTTTTTAATTTAGTCTGAAGTTTCAAAATAGCATTTCTTATGTGTAATAAATGTTAGTTAAGATGTCCTTGATGACGTTGCTATTCAAGGTGACTAAATGTATCCATATACATTATAGAAGAGGCCTATACATAATTATGCTGGTCATTGTCATTAGAGCTTAGGGTGACGTGGGCAGTTACTCAATATATACATCAGCTATAGGATAGTACCGAGCAAAGAAGGTCAAGTTCAGATATGACATTTAAGTTGTACACTTTATGCAGGGAAATATTTCCCCGACACCCTCTCCACCTTCCAATGAGAGAGTCCCGAGAGGGCGGGCCGGTGGTATACCCATGGGGAAATGGTTTCCGGGAAAATTGTCGGGATTTTCTAGATCCTGTTCCTGGAATAACTTGATCTTCACCCTCCCCCTTTCTAATAATTCTAGATCATCACCTATAAAATATATCTAGACACAGTTATGTTGCTATTACTTGGACCAACATTAAGCCACGGTAATGTTATCCTAAATACCTATGTAGCTATCTATCAGAGTTTGTCATATTCAGTATCAGTATCAGTATCAGTGTGTTTATCATATTCTGTCATTCTTTCGATAATTTCAAAATCTTTCTAAACGAGAAAACTCCTATATTTACCTGAAGATAAAGGCAATAATACATTAGATATGACGTCTAGACAGCTTCTCTTCACGCATCCATTCACTAACACCACTGAGAATGTAGAAAGGGTGTACAAGATCAGATAGGTTATTTTAGTCTTTATCTAGATTTAATTTCCCTAGGTTTGCGTGTGGACTGGTATCATAGATCACTTGCTCGTGCTGTTGACTCGTTCAACATCTACGATTCTTCTTCATCTTATCTGCTCAAGTCAACATCATCGTAGACCAACCTTAAAGACATGGATTGAAAGCGAGATGATGCTGACATTTGCTTCTTGTTTGCTTCCCTGTATCTTCTTTCCCCTTCCATTGATTTTATCGTTGTGACGTTCGTCAATACAAAGATATCTCTTTGGTCAATATAGGGGTTTAACCAAAGAGATATCTCTTTGGTTTAACATAAGAAGACAGAAAACAAGATTTGGGGGAAAGGAGGGTTGAGTTGGGTAGGGCAGTGAAGAGGAGTAGTAATAATATAAAATATTTAAATAATAATGAATTCATTAATATTTGCCAATCTATCATCCTGAATAAGGACGAAAAACCTAATAAATATACAGTTGAATAAAATATGTAGGCCTACAAGGCCTACAATCAGTTCTAGAAGGGAGGGAGGAAGACCCCAATGAAGAGGAGTTTGTGTCATAACAAAGTTGAGTGGGCTATCCAGCCATTCACTATAATCTTGATTTTATATGTACTTTTCTATTATGTTTGTATTGTTTTTATATTTTGATTTGGAAAATAAATACCATACCATATCATACCATACTAGCGAGAGCAAGAAGAGGGAGAGAGGGAGGGAGAGAGAGAGAAAGAGAGAAAGAAAGAAAGAGAAATAAAGAGAGAGATGAGATAACAAGTAGGCAGATAATTATTATTATTTCTGAATTGTCTCAGAGTCTGTGATACTATTAGAAATAGAAAACTGAAATACTACTGACCACCATAATATCATTAATCATGAGACATATATATCGAAAAATTACTTTGAATCATACTTTCTTGATTATATTTTGTGACATTAATTGCCTCGTGAGTCGTCGGTAATTAGCGAAAACATTTACAACCTATTTAATGTAGTTATTGCTATTGATCGTACCCTGACGAGTCGATCGTAATAACACACACCTCCCATATTTTTCATTTGGATTACCTCTCCGTCCTGCCTTACACGCATATCGAGCTGTACCGCGTAGACAAGCCTGAATAAATAATACAGAAAAACGTTCACATTCAGTTGAGAACTTGAGGCACCGGTACGATGGATTGACGGTTATAGAAGAGCTACATATGGAAGATTCTTTCTTTTTTAACGCCTGGGCAAGTTCAAGATGGCTAATGTGCCATATGTAACATTCTTCATTGGAATAACAATCACCCAACATCAACGTCTACATCTAACGTTGAACCTGTAACCGTGGTGTAGCCAGGATTTTTTTGTAGGGGAGGGGGGGAGAGGGTGGTATCAGAAAATCTTTTGGTGATGGAACATTGAATATTATTCTGCGAGGGGGGTAGTCATCAAACAAACAAGCACAATGACAAAAATTACATTCTGAAAAGAGCTTTTCTGAAAATTAGGTTAGCATGAAATATCAAAGATTGCAAAAATACATAGCCTATGGCAACGCAGTAGAAGGAAAGTACACTTACTTACCTGTACAATATGAAGAAATGAAATTGACAAAGCTGAAGATCTTTCTTGTACACGAGCAACCGGTTATTAACGTCTCAATAAGCTTTCGAGAGAATGCTACAAGAAAATACGTTTATTGCTTCTTTTCGGAAAAGGTCAATTATTGTTGACTGAACATTGACTTTCTATTGGCCTGCAATAGCAAATGCAGATCTTCAAATGAATACTATGTATATGCCTACTGCTCAATAGGTTTGCCCTATTATGCTTATGTTGGGTGTATATGTTTTCATGTATTTTTGATCTCTGCAAACTTAAATCACACAATTGAAGAATAATAAAATGCGATAAAAATATGTATCTATGAAAACTATCTATCCTAAATAATTATTTCTGCTTGTAAGTGTCTAGAATGATTTTTTTTTTAAAGGCAAGAAAGGTGGAAAAGAAATCTGGATATAAATACATTGGAAAGAGAGAAAGCCAATAATGCTGAGTTAGTGTTATTACTCTGTATTTTACTTTCTTTCCCGTGTGTACTACCCCTTGTTTTCATCTCACTTGCACTGTCAGACGCCCCTCCTTCCACTTATGTCATTATTGATTGTATATCTCACTATCTCCTCTGCCCTATGTACATCTGTCAGACTAGATCACATGGCTGGTTTACTTCACATGACATCGTTCATCAGGTTTCTTTGCCATCAATATGACCACTTGACCGTGAATGTGATCTAGTTTAACCCTTCTGCAACCACATTCTTCTAAACCATGATGATGTAGCCCCTTCCGAATATGGTTTCTCGAGACATCGGAAATATTGAACTGAATGAAGACATCTAATGCACAGATGATTTTGATATTCAGCAGGTTTCTCTCTTGAATACAGGTTTTTCTGTGACGTACTCTGATAAGCTTTTGAAAAAAAACATTAGTTGCCATAGCAATGTGGGACATATGGAATTGGTAACATTGTTCAGATGAGCGAAAATGGTGCAATGCTAGATGTATAATGAAAATATAATCTGAAAGTTTGAGTGAAAACCGACCATTATTAATAATGCAAATTGGGAAAAACTGATCTGATCGATTCCATAATTCTCCCAACTATATTATTACAATATAATTCAAAAATGGTCGGGAGAATTTACTGTTAGAGGGTGTCGCACAGTAACGCCTTCAAAGAAAACCATAAATATCTTTGTGGTTTGAGAATTTTTAAAGGATTTTTTGCATGTTAGAGTGTTAGTACAGTAGAAGGAATGTAATAAGTAACATTTCATACAAAAATTATGCAGTTTTTTTTTAATCAACCTTGAACAATGTTACCGAGTCACTTTAATGGGGAAAAATTAGTTTTGTTTAATGTGAGGTTTTTATACAAGGACACATATCCACTCATTTCTGTTTCAGTAACTCGACAGTTTCTCTCACCATGTAACCACAAGTCTTTAATTTTCACCAGAAACTATCAACTTTTCAAAGTATCAGTCTGTTTGCTCTGTACTGACCTTCAAAATGATATTACCGGTACATCCAATTCAAATTGTTGGTCAACGTACGGTACATGATGGAAGGTCTGGCTTGATTTAGGACAATTTATAGTCAATAAGATAGTAAACGAGCAGGAGGAGTGTATGAACAACAGAACATTGTAAGTACATTGATGTAATAGAATAGCAGAAGTGGAAAGAATAATGAGAAAATATTTCTCTATTGGATGTCATTTTAGCGTTTCTGACAAATTAGGTCAGTAGATCTTCTGCTTTATCACAATCTTACCGACAAAGACAAGGGGGAAAGTATCTAGGATAAATGGAATAGCCATTTATTAAAGCAGAGTGGAGTTTACATGAATATCACGATATCTGCTCGAGCGTAGTTCGTCAGATAAAATAAATGAGAACTGTGGCTATGTGGATTATACCTCAAGGATCTGATATTGATATCAAGTTTGAAAGAATTGAGAATACGCGCATAATCCAACATTCTACGAAATATAAAACTGTAAAGCGAGTGCCCCCTCCACCTTTCCGTCTCTAGACACAAGGGAAGATCAATACAATTTTGTACTGGGTCTACATCACGCGGGACTGCCCACATAATATTACCCATTCCCCATCCCTGCCCCTTTCGTCGGCATGGGGAGGATCCCCACCCCCCCCCCCGTTATCTGAAGGAAATATTGCATTGGAGATCACATTTCCGCTTTCCATTAAATGTTAAATTTGTTCCCTAAGTTGTCAGAAGCCCATTTAGTTGTATTTGTTGTGTTATATTATAACTGTAAATAAACTTTAATTTCAAGTTGACATTTCACAAACAGTTTTCAAAAGATTACTTATGTATAAAACACTGAAAAGGAAAAACACACTCCACCATTTCTATCTTGTCCTTTTTGTTGAGTTTTATGGCATGACTTTATAAAACAGTATAACGTACATTTTGTACCATTTCATGCATGTGGCAAGGTAATTTCAATAGATTTGTTGGGAAGTCTTTACGTTTATAGTTATAAAACCTACTATATATATATATATCTATACTAACTGTTATATGTTATTTGATTAAAACTATAAAATAGTAGGTCAATATGAAATAACTTGTGTTTTGGAATTTATTTTAGCATTGCAAATTTCTAATTCCTTTATAGCGTTGATTATGATATTGTTTAAGCCTACAGAATGATACCAGAACAAAAATTGATCCGCTGAAGTTGGAGACAAAATCATCGATACAAAATTTTGATGATAAGAATTGGTTTGGTTATGGAGTGGGTGTTATTTCATTTCACGCCTCGTTCCTTGCCAACCGTTATAATGACCGAGTATATCGTACCTCGTAATTGCATTTTACACCTAAAACTCTTCTTCGCACCTTCGGAAAATAGTCTTGCAAAAATGAACATAAGTGTATGGATTTCACAGTCCCATGGCTACGTACACCATCCTTCAAAAAAAGTATACCGAGATTCTATCAGTGACGATGTTGTATCTTTCCTTGACCCCCATAAATCAATTTCCTTCCGTCAGAAATTTCAAAGAGATGCACTCTTTTATCCATGACTTGCCGTGGGCGTCTTTAAAGACGAATTCTACGAATAGTATAGAAATTGTTATTGGTAATTAAATCTGTATATAGCAAAGATGTAAATAATTGATTCTGCTGTCTCTGCAATATGTAAGGAAAGACAGGAATATAAATGCAGACGTTTACGCGTGATGAATAAGAAGAATTGACTAACGAACGAGAGAAGCAGAAGCGGAAACTAGTGGCGATTATGACTGCATGGAGAAGAAGAAGACGAAGAAGAAGAAGAAGAAGAAGAAGAAGAAGAAGAAGAAGAAGAAGAAGAAGAAGAAGAAGAAGAAGAAGAAGAAGAAAAGAAGGGGAAAAAGAAGAAGAAGAAGAAGTAGAAGAAGAAGGAGGAGGAGGAGGAGAAGAAAATGAAGAAGAAGAAGGAGGAGGCGGAGGAGGAAGAGTAATAAGAGGAAAAGAAGGACGAGGATGATGAAGAAATACAAGAAGAAACAAAAGATAACGAAGGAGAAAGGGAAACAAAATAGAGAATATTATTAGAAGAAGATAGAAGACCGGAAATGAGGAAAAGAAGAAAAGGAAATAAAAGAAGAAATAAAAGGAAATGGAAAAAAGAAGAAGAAATATGACATTGTGTAAGCTGTTAAAGGATAGTGTTGAGGTCATATAGATCAAGGATGGTGATGAAGAGATTGATATTTGATGCTATAGGATGTCCCTTGCATTCCATCTCTACTCATCTCTGTCAACTCTTCTCTCGTCATCTATAAATAGTTCTTTGCATTGCATTGATTATTATTTAACAAAGTGGGCCCTTGCTAGACCTATGCCTAACAGTCATTGTACAATAGACAGCAATGGTTCTTCTATCTGTCTCCACAGTACGTGCTCCATTCGCTTACATTTTCCGAAGTCTTTTTAAAAATAAACATCTCATTCTCGATTTCAATAAATTGAACAGTATATTAAATATACAGAAAAATCAAGCTTAAAGGTACTATGTCCCATTTGCAGGCCAAAAAAATGAAAAGGTTAAATTCCAACGGCATTTGAAAGACAATACTAATTTAGAACTTCCCTAAAAAAAGGGGGGCTTGAAAATGTCTTTAAGTGGGAAAATAACGACTATTAGTTGTCGAATCGACTTAGGAGCTATAGAGCCAGTAAGTAATAGTCTGATTTTTCAGACCATTGTACCGAATGGTCGTACGTTTTATGCTGCGCAAAGATTCAATCAGTTTAATTTACAGGAGTGGGTTATTGATGTAGACAAATGCTCATGTACCCTTTACAGCTCATTTTATGTATGTTATAACCAAAGATGAAAAAAGCCAGTCAGTCACTCAATAGTGTCTGCCAGTGAAGTCTAGCAAGTAAACGGGTTTCCTTGCATAATTTGAATATAACGTTTAAATTTCACAGATAGGACATACATGACATATTCATAATTCCTGCAAAGTTCTACAGAATTTGATGTTGGCTGCAAAAGGGACATAGTATCTTTAAAGGGATTGGGTAACTTTGCCTCAGATTCTAAAAAAAAATCCTGGATTTAGCTCATGCTGGCATCATAATTATAAACCTTTAGGTCATACATGAATCCCGTGACTTTTACAAGCCAATCGCCTGTCTGATTATCAAGATATCTATGATTGGATTTAGACATTTCAGAATTCGTTTTCCTAACGGTTTTTATAACACTACAGTCTATTGGGGGAAAATGAGTATGGTGAAACCGGTCACTCAAAGGTTTTTACTTTTTTGAGACACTTCATGATCATTTTGAAGCGCAATTTTTTAGGGCTTCAATATTACACCATATCACAGACACTGATAACACGTAGAGCCATGCATCTCAGATTTAACGTTGTTAAACGATGCCTTTAAGATATTTCAAAATGTTAAAGGTATTAACAAAATGTGAGCGTAATAATGTGTTCATCGGTTTTAAAAAAAATATTTAAAAAAAAAAATTGTATACACAATCAGTTAAATTGTCATAATTTCACCGCACTGCCACCAATCAGATAAACCTCTTCAGTATACTTGTCAATGGTCTTGATAACTTCTTACCGATATATATTCTCTTTTGGTTTGATGGATAGGATTTTCTTAATTTCAACAACACCTGATATTCTGAAAAAGAGACGACAGTTTTGAGAAAAGACTAGCTGAGGAGATGGAGGCAAACCAGTCTCCCGGACGCGACCAGTCTACCATGGATGGATTCTATTTGACCAGAGGCAATGTGTATGTCAGTCAGTCTCCACAATCAATAGAGAGAGAGAGATTGACAGAAAGAGAGTGAAGGAGAGAAAGAAGGAGGGAAAAAAGGGGTAGATTGACGGAGACAAAAAAACTCCTAGACTGTGAAGTACAAGGACGTAGACAAGGGTCCACGGAGAGGTTTAAAGATATAAGAAGCAAAGGAGAAGGGGTGGGGAGACAAACGTTTAGCGATTGGCAAATGTGAGTGGATTAAGGATAAAGGATTTGAACCAAGTAGATATAAAATGGATACAGGCCTACTTAACGGCATGTATGTCTGATTTAAATTGACTTTTTGGCAGTCTTGATATACGTGTCCATATTTACGTTTGGCAATCAAGAACTAATCATTTGGACTCGGTTTGAAGGGCAATTTTAGCTAATTTGTCTTTCTTAGAAATCACATACTTTCTCTGTAGATCAACAGTTTAAGTCTCGTTCATCAATGTCACTACTTCTCCAGAAGTTCTTTCTTTGTGCTTGATCAGTTAACGCAGTAGAAAGGATATAATGTGACGGTTGATGAATTGCTTGAATTTCTAACTTACAAAGTGAAGTATAATGTATTCATGTTAGCTACAGAGAAGAGGAATGCCGTGTCAAATCGATCACGACATAATTACATCACTGAGTTACGGCGAAATTTCGTGCTAATCAGTTTATACACTTCATTTTACTGCGAACAAAGAAAAAAACTAATTCTGTCTTACTTACTCGTTTCATCAGCTAGCCATATCCCATCGCATGCACACTCTCCTCTGTCTGTTCCCTCCCTCAACCTTTCCGGGTCGTTAACTGACTTGCTCAATTATAATCTTACTACATGTATTTTGAATACTAAAAACACTGATGGAGTTTTGGGACTCTTTACAATGTCGTTATGGCATTAGAAACGGAATTTCCTTTGGCACTATCGATGATGATGAATTCTTATTCCAGTTGTATAGCGATAGGCAAAACAGACCCGTTAATAATCAGGAATACGATACACGCATTTCCAGTGAATTAAATACAAACTCAGAGGAGTTGATTCTTAACCTTGACAACAATGACCTTGCGCAACATTTAACATCCTCCAAATACTTTACGATTAATGAATACAAATCCAACTTGTTAAACGACACAACTAATAACATCTTCCTTTTACATTTAAACATCAGGAGTCTGAATAAGAATTTTGATCAGCTTGGTCTACTTCTTGAACATTTTAATCCACAAAATAGTCCAGTCATTGGTCTCACTGAAACTTGGTTACACGAGTCTAGTAACTCTCTTCTAAACATCGACAGTTATAATTTACTTACCAACAATAGGCAAGAAAAAGTAGGAGGCGGTGTAGGAATATACGTTCCAAACAGACTAGAATACTCTTATATCAATAGTCTGACTCACATGACTGAAACTTTGGAGTCACTTTTTATAGAGGTAGAAATGCAAACCAGTAGAAATGTAATAATAGGAGTCATTTACCGCCCTCCGCATTGTCCCCATGGCGATTTTTAACAGACATCCACAATATTTTACACAGTCCTATAATTCAAAATAAATATTGTTTCATCATGGGTGACTTCAATGTCAATCTGTTGCAGTCTAATGCACAAGGATTTTCTCATGATTTCCTGGAATTAATTTTATCTGCCTCATTTTTACCTACTATCTCCAAACCAACTAGAGTGACAGACCAATCAGCCACTTTAATCGACAATATCTTTACTAACAAGCAACAGCCTTTAGAATCAGGAATCATCGTTTCGGACATATCTGATCATTACCCAATCTTTTGTAAAACTTCACTTCCTAACACACCAGGTGATAGGCGTTCCCAAAAAATTAAAACCCGCAAATTAAATGCTGGAAATATAGAACGCCTTAATGAAAATTTAAGTACAGTGGACTGGCATCAAATTTATATTTCTGAAGATGTGAATGAAGCTTACGAAAGATTTATAAGCATACTTAAGGGCCAATTTGATATTTGTATACCATTAACAGAACAAATCAATAACTATAAAAGATACCAAGATCCCCCTGGGTAACAAAGTCTATTTTAAGATCAATAAACCGGAAAAACAACCTCTATTATAAATACAAAACTAATCCAACAAATAAAACCCGTGACAAATACACCCGATATAAAAATGTTTTGACAAAAGTACTACGTCAAGCAAAAAAACATTATTATACTACGCAGTTTGAACTTAACAAGAATAACCCTAAAAACACATGGAAAATAATAAATACAACCTTAAACAGAAACAATAAGACACAAAAATAACGAAAATTAAATCTGACACTGACACTTTGATCGAAGACCCTCAAGCAATGGCTGAAACCTTCAACTCGTACTTTTCACAGATAGGACAAAAATTAGCAGAAAACATCCCAACAACCGAAAGAAAATTTGATAACTTTCTAAGTAACAAAAATCCATCTTCTTTGTTTTCGTTCCAACTAACCGCGAGGAAATAATTAGTATAGTAAATAAATTGGAAAGTAAAAGAAGTTCAGGGCATGACGAGATCGACAATCATCTACTCAAATCAATTATCTTAACGATTGCAAATCCTCTGGTCCATATTTTTAACTTATCAATAACAACGGGTATAGTACCTAATAGCGTTAAAATAGCAAAAGTCATCCCAATATTTAAGAAAGGTGATGCTTCTGAAACAAATAATTATAGGCCAATTTCATTACTACCATCCTTATCCAAAGTCATGGAAAGAATTGTCTTTATTAGAGTTACAGATTTTTAAACAAACATAATATCTTTTGCGAATCCCAATTTGGCTTTCGACCAAACCGCAACACAACTCAAGCAATATTGAAATGCGTAGATACTATATCCCAAGCCATTGATCACCACTTACATACTATAGCAATATTCCTGGACTTTTCCAAGGCTTTTGATACAATAAACCATAATATTCTTTTACATAAATTGTCGCACTATGGTGTTCGAGGGATAGCCTTGGAATGGTTCAGGAATTATTTAACAAACAGAAAACAATTTGTAGAAATAAATAATCAAAGGTCATCGCTACAATCCATTAGTTGTGGTGTTCCACAGGGAAGCATCCTAGGTCCCTTATTGTTTATCATATACATAAATGACTTTCATAAGTCTTCAGATGTATTATCTTTCACTTTATTTGCAGACGATTCAAACTTATTTTATTCTCACTCTAATCCAACTAACCTTCTTCCAACAATAAACACAGAACTTAAACGTGTAGTAGAATGGGTTAAAGCTAACAAGTTATCGTTAAACGTTCTGAAGACTAACTTCATGTTGTTTAGTAACACCTTGCAAAATTTACCTGGAAATATCTTTCTGGAAGACACGCCCCTTGTTAGGGTAACATCAACCAGATTCTTAGGGCTCACGATCGACGATAAATTGAAATGGAACATACACATTCAAAATATATCCAAAATTGTCTCCCGAAATACTGGAATCATGAATAAACTTAAATATTTTTTCCCAAAGTCTACACTATTCACATTATACTTCTCACTAATTTTACCCTACCTTAATTATGGAATAATGGCATGGGGTAATGCTAGCAAATACCTTACTGATAAAATTTTTACCTTACAAAGAAAAGCATAAGAATTATACATAATGCTCCTACTCGTTCACATACTGATCCTTTGTTTTATGAGTCAAAAATTTTGAAATTTTCAGACTTATTTCTTTTTCAAACAGGACAGTTCATGTATAAATTGAATAAAAACGAACTGCCACACACATTCATTAACATGTTCACAAAAACAGCGCCATTCATAATTACCCAACCAGGCAATCCAACCGTTTCCACCTTCCCCGTACCCGCACTCTTTTCGCACATAAAACAATTTCTTTCTACGGTCCGAAATACTGGAACTCACTTAGCAACGATATAATTAATTCTTTAAGCTTAAACTGCTTCAAAATCAAGTTGAAAAAAAATATTCTCGAAACATATAAAGAAAATTCAAATTGAGCGATCGGGACCCAACTCTCTTTCTTTCTCTCTCTCTCTCTCTCCCTTTCTCTCTACCTCTCCGTCTTTCTTTCTCTCTCTTTCTCTTTCTTTCTTTCTGTCTCTCTCTTTCTTCCTTCTCTCTCTCTCTTTCTCTTTTTGAAATTACTTTTATCTTTCTCTTTTCTTCCCACACAGACGCGCCAGCTTTCTCCTCTCACTCTTCTTCCATCTTCATTTTCTTTTCTGCATCTCCATATACCATTGGCACCATATCACCTCTCACACTTAGATATATTTTCCTTACGATATTTGTCTTAATTTCATTTTCTATCTTTAAAGAGATCTATTCTACTCACTATTTGAGGGATCCACACTAAACAAGCCCTGCTTCTTAGTGGACCTCTCCATTTCCTCAATTTTAGTATACAAAAAATAATAGATAAAAATAAAACAACTTTAAGAATCATAATATTTACTTTCCATGTTAACTCTGTATTTTTTTAATAATCCAAATTATGAATAATGTTTTAGTCATTGATTAGTATCTTCGTCACGCTTGATTTGATTCTTTTGCATTGCTTACTGTATATTGATTTGTATATTCATGTTGTATACTATACAATTATTGTTTACTGCATATTGAATTGTATTGTGTTTGCAATGATGCTAGAAAAAATGGAAATGAAATAAACTAAACTGAAACTAAACTGAAACTGAAACTACTTCTTGTGACACCGTGTCAATATGTATGTGATCAGAGACAGGGTAAGAAGAGCTAGGATGGAAAGGAAATAGAAACATAAGAATAAGAAGTGCAGGAGGAGGAAGGAGGAGTAGGAGAAGAAGAAGGAGAAAGGGAAGAAGAAGAAGAAGAAGAAGAAGAAGAAGAAGAAGAAGAAGAAGAAGAAGAAGAAGAAGAAGAAACGAAGAAAAGAAGAAGAAGAAGAAAAGAGGTACAGTAAGCCTGTGCTTAAGGCTCTAACTGTTCGACCTATTTGTCTTTGTTATTTTGCTTCTTGAAATATCTGCCTATCGCCTTGAGCTGTTACTCGTTGACACGTTGGTAGACAGCGTCTTCTACATGTCGCTCTAATAATCACGCAAGCACATGCAAGCAATAGACACATCTGCTTCATCTTCCCACTCATCTTATCAGAAGAATATCAAGAAATTCTTCTACTTTAAATCTTGAAATAAACCTTAATGTGCATCTTTATTTTACCACTTTGATAATTATCATGATAATGATTCTTTGATAATGCAGTCAATCTGAATGTACGTGTTAACCATGACTTCTGTTGAAGAAAGAAATCTACCGCAAGTAGACCCCAGTTAAACGCGTAAAAAAGGATTTGGGCGACATTTTAAAGCATATTATCAACTATATTTTCTGATAATTTAGAAAGGACTGTCTACCATTTCATGTATATTCAAAGAAATGTTTGCCAATGAAGTTATATCACTTATCTATGTTTGACTTGGATCATTATCTGATTGCTCATTTGTTAAAAAATTAATAAAACTAAAAAAAAAATTTGTGAGAAACGAGGATCTTGTCACATACTAGTAAATGATTCTGCAATATTCACTAATTCTGCAATATTCACCGTCGCCAAATCGTCAGTGAAAATGTCTCTGGATGGTTCAAAAGTATATCCCTTTCAGTGGATGTTAAAGCAGTCACGCGCAGGGTAGAGATTTTGATGTTTAGTGACTCTGTCAGGATTACAACTCGACTAAAACTGCTAATAGAAATGACGCCAATGTGCTCATAACAATCATATTCGCAGATATGAAATCCATTATGACGTCATGCTTTATCGATATTTTTCTCTCCAAACCTGATGTGATTGACGTTATCAATAGACAAAATGGAAGTCTTTTACGTGTACTGATTTCGCTTTCACTCCCTTAATTTGCTTTGTCACTAGTTTCGTGTGGGTGTGTTATATAATTATCTTTAATGTGATTGAGAGAGAGAGAGAGAGAGAGAGAGAATGAGAGGTAGAGAGAGAGAGAGAGAGAGAGAGTTTGAGTTTGGTGGTTTCACATTTCACATGCAGATTCAATACAGATAACAAAATATACATAAAAGACATATTGTTTCATAATATTAAAACAAAAATGATTATAGTAATTGTCAAATTAATCAGACTACAAAATTATATATCACCAAAACATGTTTGACAACTATTATCATGTTAGGAATGTTAGGAAACCCAGACAAGAAAAGTACAAATCTGTGAAATATGCAGGAACCTATAGAAAAGAATAGCTTGTAAAGAATAGCTTCCTGGGAGACGAGGAAAAATGACCAGGACAGAATAATGTTTACTTTAGAGAGACGTACATAATCAAATCGAAGAGGGCAGTAATTTGACAAATATTTGTATCCGAGTTCAATAAATTTTGAGACAAATACAGAAGAAAAAAGGAAAAAGAAATACACTGAAAGGAAGAGGAGTAAAGAGAGAGAGAGAGAGAGAGAGAGAGAGAGAGAGAGAGAGAGAGAGAGAGGGGGGGGTTGTGAGGAGACATAAAAGTACTATGACATGTAGAAGACTATTGAGATGTGATTGACAGGATGATAAGAGTATGATGTAGATTATATGGTAACCCAGGGAATCCTCACAAGCGAGAGAAGATGTCAGAACAGCTGTGCTTCATCGATGCTCTGATCAATCCTACTCTTCATGCTTCATAGGTGTTGTTTTCCTCCATGATTCAGGCTATTTTCCTCCCTGATGAGTAGCCTCCACTCCTCCCAAAACGTGTTTTCTTGACAGAGATTAGACAGCTGAAATGTCTGATAATGGTATTATTATATAAGTATTCCATTACCATTCTTATGTTTTTATTTCGCTTTGAGCTGGGAGAAATTGATCATGATATTAAACATTGTTAAAATGACAGGAAACCCACATTGTCGCTCCTTTAAACCCGCACACGTGACCAAAAACAAACCGGTTCTTTCTTCTTTAACTGTTCAAGTAATGAAAAAGAACACAATTACACTATGTTAGGGCAATAAAATTAACATCCTACATCATGGTTCCTTTAATACAAGGTCTCTTAATTCAACATACGCCCAACATTTCATTAGATTGTGATTGTCGTATCTAAAGACTAATTGAATACTATTATGCTATGGTAATCTTGTTATCATCACTACAACAATCTTGCCATATAATAATGAATACATTATGATGATCCCTTAACATCGTTTTTTGAAATACAATTTGTTTTACCATTTATATTTGATGATGAATTTTGTTTCATAAACGTCCATGCATAATGAAAACAAAGCCTAAATCATTCAAAATGGCGTTTTCGGCCTTTTAAAATTTTTTTTTTTTTTATTGGTTTCGCCTAAATATAATCAACTCCGTTATGAGGGGAATATCAGAATCTTGCATAAAACATTCAATCCAATATTCATAAAAATCGTTTAGTGGTGGTTAATTATGTGCCTATCCTTTTTAGATATTCAATAGCAATTTATATTAATTTCGCTTGACTCTCAGATTTGGACAGAAACTGATCTCTTTTCATCCAGGGTATCATACAATACATTATGGTTATAAAGACTGGGAGCGATATCTAATCAAGTATTTGGAAATTATGGACGATACATGAATCGATAGAAACGTTTCATTTTGAACCATCCAGCTAAAAAGCTTTCCCTCCTACCCTGCATAAACTCAATGATGAAACGGCACATAATATATTAAGTTTGACTTTAAAACATTAAGAAAATTGTATACATGGTGTATTAGAACACCAGCGTGGTCATGAATAAGAAATTCGGCTTTTGATTTTTGAGCGTTGAATATTTTACAGCAAATAAACAAATCTCTTCCATTCCCAAGAAAAAAGAAAAAAGTGACGTTCATTCACTTCTACCTAAAAGCAATCAACTCAGAGCCTGCAATACAGCACATTGATCAAACATGGGAGAGGTGAATGTATGAGCTTTTCAACTCATGTTTGCCTACCTACTCATGAAAATTCATCAAAAATGAGAAAACCTTTCTAAAAATGTATTTGAGAAGATATGCTGAGTTCATGCATTGCATTCCTGAAGGAACAAATGTGGTTACAAGAGAGGACACTGAGGGGGTGGAAACTAGAGAAGAAGCTATAAAGGGAAAGAGGAGTGAGAAGGGGAAGTAGGGAAAGAGAAAGAGAGAGGGAGAAAGGGGGATGAAAGGGAAGAGGGGAAAAAAGGTGGGGGAGCAGGAGGAGAATGATGGAGAGAGAGAGAGAGAGAGAGAGAGTTAGAGCGAGAGAGGGGGTGATAACGCTTCTTCTTGGCATTGTTACTTGAACATTATTTAAAGAATAACTCTTGAGATGCAGCATTAAATAAACATTATAAGATACTTACGAGGAAACTATCTGACATTATCGAACAAAGATTATAGTTATCGTAATTATTTACATTAAAAGGATAGCATGAATACAAACTTTTTAGCTAATCCTCTATAATTATTAAACGTTGTTCAATTTTGCCCTCTGTCTTCATCATTTGATACAAGTATATGTACTATAGATGTCGTTCGCACCGACATCACTGGTCGAATGTTAACGATTCACCAGTCTCCGACTCACCAGTCTCCGACTCCATCACCGAACCATAGGGTAGTGTTCAGTTAGTGGTAAATACAGTGCCCACATTGAAATAAGCATAATTAGTATACCATTTTCATGGTTAATATTGAATAGGCCATTTTCTTCATGTAATCAAAGTTCAATGCGTACGTCTTTGTTAAGTGCCTCTGTACCAATTATTGCATTTGAATAATTGTATTTGAGTAGTCAGAATGCAATTTGCATACATACGTGTTGTTGGGTAGGGCAAGCAATAACCGACATAGCAACAAATCATGTATCCAATCTGCATTCTGCGTATTGAGAGAAAAAAAAATAATCAGATAATAACAGGTGAATATATCTGGGTCTGAGTCTGGTTTAAATTGTAGCTGGAATACGGGTCAATGGGTGTAAACTATATTTTACTGGTAGCGCTTCAGACGGGGAGGATAAGACCTTTTTTTGTTCAAGTTCGTTGAGAGATTAGGCTAAGGTCTAGGAGAGTGAGATGGGTTTTTAAGAAATCGTCTCGTCAATAAACGGATGTATTGAATGACATTCATCGGTATCGTATCATTGCATTGTCAATCACACCTGACATCAGAGAAGGTCATTCCATCACATTCAATGGGAGAATTAATGGAGAAACAATATAGGGAGGAAAGAAAGAGAGAGAGAAGGAGAGGGAGATAGAGATAGAGAGATGAGGTATATATATATATATATATATATATATATATATATATATATATATATATATATATATATATCTTTTTTTGTAGAAAAATTGATACTGCAGATATATAGCTGCATACATAGGTAAATAGATATATAAATAGATGGATAGATAAATAAAGAGAGAGAGTATTATAGACCCGGAGAAAGAGAGACAGAGAAACAGAAGAGGGAGAGAAATGGACAAATAAATCAAGTTATTAGAAAGATGAAGAGAGGGAATTAATAAGATTACTTAAATTTTCGAAGACAAATCAACATTACAATATGCACAAACATATTTTGTAATATCACATATATTTTGTGTGTGTGTGTGTGTGTGTTTGTGTGTGTGTGTGTGTGCCTTTGTTGTTACAACCAGTACACGCTAGCTGTTCTGCTTCCGGATTTATAGGCTGATGTATTTATGTAAAACATAATAACTGTGTGTCAATAATGCATTATTTCTATTTGGGTTATTTATTACCAATAGAAGATTGGTACGAAATTGATGTTTATATCTTATATTCAATTCGATTCAATTTTATTTCGCAATATAAAAATCAAAGTATACAAAGTGATGGTAAATTTTTACTATATTTAATAATAATAATAATAATATTCCGCTTTTATATAGCGCCCAATACATCGATCCAACGATGTGCCTAAGCGCTTTACAGATATATTATTACCCCGGTCATCGGATTCGGGCTTACCCGCACACAATGTATGCACATTTTCCACTCCCTGGGGAGCATTTCAGCCAGTCGCCATTTTACAAGCGCACACTTGCTTATCCAACCGCATGAACTTTCGCATCCTAACGGGTACCCATTTAACACCTGGGTGGAGAGTAGCAAGTGCAGGTAAATATCTTGCCAAAGGATATTAGTGCTATGTCGGGATTCGAACCATCGATCTTCGCCTCTCCAGTCAAGCGCCTTAAACCACTCGACCACGACACTCCTACACTCCTTTACAAAGGTTATATGCGGGGCTTTCCATGAAGGTTGCGAAAACCTGTGAAGTTGAATCGCCCATTACAGAATGAAAAACAAACAACAACAATATATCCCTAGAGCAATGAGAGAATCTTTATTTTTCTTCAACTCTAAATTTATATTTGTGCCTCTTGCTAGAGATTAAAAAGTACCCCTAAAGAAACACCGGGGAAAATGATCAAATTATTACAATTACACCAGTGGGTGTGTGTTTCTTTATCTTTCTATTTGATTAGGACTGAACTGTTTTTATTTCAATCCGAATTCAATCCTGTATTGAAAGAGATTAAATGAAATGAAGCCATATGGAATAGAAACTTTAAACTGTTATCTGGGTTGCAAAAATATGCACGAGCTCAATTTCAAAGAGAGGATGAAGCTCAATATTCTCAAAGATATAACCTCATGTTGTTCATTCTTTGTTTTCAGTTGCCAATAGTATGAATGATGAAGATGAGGGGGATGAATCAATATTCCTAGATCTCCTATTACCATTACGCGGAATATAGTGTGCAAAGTGTCTTAAATGATGGGAATCTGAAAATATAAATCTGGGTGTGAAATGCTTAGGGTAGCCATTTTGTGCAAATCCCAGTCGTGGTATCTAGAATGGTGGGTGTATGGGTAGAATGACATTTAAGACGTATGTAAAGAACAGTTATCAGGAACACCTGACCCAGTTCCAGTGGAAAAGAAGAATGCCATCCGTATCACTTTTCTTAATTTCTTTATAGTCCGCCATTTTGATGTATTTCATTCCAGTTGAGAATCGTGACTGATCGGCATAAGCTCGACTGCTTCTATTGTCCCAACACATGTTCATCTAAAGCAATTGAAATTAGAAGGTTTATAGTTAGATCTTGGTTTCACAACCAAATAGCACATTAATATTCGTCATGAAATCCTGTATTTTTCCCATCAAAGTTATCATTTTTTAAAGAAGTATTGTTGCTTTATATCGCAATATGAAGGTCGGCAGGTAGATTGACTGTATGTTCAATACTTCATAGAGTGACATCAATTTCAGATTACAGCCTCATCACCGATCCATAATGTCAACATGATTAATAGTCAATTTTTTTAAAATATCAACATTTAGCTTAAGGGCATGTACATGATGATCTTTGTCGCTGCTTGTACACGACTACGAAAAACACTCTTGATGGTAGACTCTTGATTGTTTTAGGTCTACGGGAATTCTCTCGATTAGACATGTTAGAGCTTATGTCTTTGACTGGCGTTCATGTTGTAGCTTAAAACTATTCAGGTCCATGTTCTAAGAGATATTTACGAATTCCCCTGCCATTGTAGGTGTTTGTCATCAGTTATTCAGTTCCTAATTTCCCAAAATATGTTAGATTGTTTCCCATCTTCAGTTTTCTGTAAATAGGATCACAGACTACTTAATTTGAATTTCAATTCCATATCTGATGATTATCCCCATCCCCACCCCCTCTCTCTCTCTCTCTCTCTCTTTTCTCTCTCCCTCCCTCCCCCTCTCTCTCCTCTTTCTCTCATGTTTCATTGTATGTCTTTACTCAATTCCTACTCTTTATATTTTTCCTTTTCTTCTAGGTATATGACTCACTTTCTGCCCCTACAAATTTCTCATTTTCTCACTTCTTCCAATCTTTTCCTGGTCTCTATCTTTGTAGACTCTCGAATCAATCACTTCTGACTGACAGTGCATCATTCCTCTCTACTTCTCATGACCTTTGACCGCCGATGTCTCATAAAAGCAAGGTAAGTACGTCGACACCAAGTCACTGTATATTATACTATATTCTTTAAAGAATTTACAACTGAATGATAGAAGAGGGGTTTTTTAACTTTGTTTTTCGTTTAGCATGAATTTACTCACGTAATAAGTTTTATTCTCAGCTTATTAAATATGCTAATATTATGTTTACCTTAATAAATTCTGATACCAGGTTATGACTTGCTAGATCAGCCGATAGAAATATTAATGTTCGATTAAATCATACAAATTAGCGGTATATTTTCTCCCTGACAACATTTCGTAAACTATTACATGTACTTAAGAAAATCTTGTTCAATATTTTATTCATTTATTTTAAAAATTTCACAACAATCACATTTCTATTTGCCTGTTTACTTAATGATTTCTAGGAGCTTGAATTTGCCATTTTCAATGGATTTAGATCTATTTCCAAAGCAGATAACGCGTTCTTTCTCCCATTAAATGAAACCCATGGCTACTTTAGCTACACAAACTGCAAGATCAAAACTGAATTCCCCTGTATAGGTTCCGTCTGAGTTGCATTAGTCATTTTAGGAAGGAACAGCGATGCATTAGTAGCTTAAGCCAGATTATAGAAAGCATGAAATATTCAGGTCTAAATGGAAATACGAATCGTATAAAGAGCTCTTTTGATCGTCTCAAGCTTTTGTCAGCTGTATTTTCAGAAATATATTCAGGAGTAAGATAACATTACTCAATACACAAAACATTTCTTATTTGTGCATTACTTTCAGGGACATTGAGAAGAGTCAAGTCGACTTATTCAAGCCTCCTAAAAAGCATATTCAACAATTTACAATTTAAAAAACGAGAGTGCTTGAATTTTACATTGGTCATAGGATGTTTGACAAAATATTTGAAAGTTACTAGAAACTCCAGATGATTATTGGTTTATACTTGACAAGCACACACATTTGTGTCTTTATTGTCTGGTTGCCAAACACTTACAAACAAAATCGACTGTAATCACCAAATAAGACAAACCTGCTTTAGTATATTATGTGGAGATTTGAGTACTATGAATAAATGCAATATTATGTTAGTCTGAACTCCAAACCTAATGAAATAGTGTAAATGTATTTTAGTTCTTCTATGTCTAATGTAATGTAGATGTCTGAGTGAATGGAAACTACTATACAATCCCATATTTAATGCAGAAGTGTAAATGTGTGTTATATCAGTGAGTAATGTTATGAATTGGATGAGTATTATAGTAGTCAGTCTATATCTAATGAAGATGGATGACACTGATCATTATGTCGAGGGTTTTTTTCTTCAAGATTATAAATTCTTGTCATAATCTCTTTTTTATGGATTAAATTTGTAAATTGACATCGACAGTGAACTGAAATAAAAATGTATCTAAAACACAAGTGAAACATGACATAACACAATTTCCTGGTTACAGTATATACTTTGTCTTGGCTTATTTAGATAGACACAAAGGGGAACAAATTAGCACTCGCCTGCCACCTGCAAAATAAGAAGAACGATTTATTTTCAGTTGAATTGATTTGAGATTGGTTAATGAATGACCTATGTGAGTAGATGAACATGTATAGATTGGAAGGACTGAATGAGAGTAGAAAAACTGACCATGATGCGGACACCACTCAAAGGTCAGATGTACTCTTTATTTTAGATGCTCTCCTTTCTTCTCGAGCCTATTTTTGTGGTGATTGATAGAGATGGGGAGGAAAAAGGAGGACAGATAACGGAATAGGGGTTCAGATTGAGACATGATTAGAGAGAAGGATCGTATGCAAGGAAAGGTCTCGGAAATTCCTGCTCTTCAAAAAGGTCTGTTAGGAAGCATTTGAAGACGTTTTGGCGCCATTAGTATATAGTTCTCTTCATTCTTGCCTGCTTTCCTTTGCTCTCATCAGTTCTGATGAACAAGGTTGGTTTATTCAGGGAGATGAGACACCTCCCTGGTTTATTCCAGGGGAGCATCTCAAGGGTCGCATGTCCATCGAGCTTTGAGTAGATATGTCTGCTTAAAGCCTTAAAATCACATCAAATCTTTCAAGGTTTTTTCATTTCTCACCTTGTCATCTAGATGTGTTGTCACCGTGTTTCGCTTTTCTTCAAGAAAATGCGTGGGTAGTGAGTCCTTTTCTTCGGTCCCCTCTCGTCATTTTTGATAGAATTAAATCGATGTAGTGACTTGTTGTTCAATTCTCAGTCAAATGCCTCGTGGTAATTTGAGGGTATAACAGAAAATTTGAATTCTTGCCTCTAGTGGTCATATCTTATTCCATCGATTTGGGCCAGGCTTACTTTAAAGACGTCAAACGGTGATTATCGTATACCTCTCCCTCTAGCATGCTATCTTCTGTCTCTCTCTCTGTCTGTCTGTCTGTCTCTGTCTCTCTCTCTCCCCCTCTTCCCCTCCCTCTCTTCTTCATAAATTCTTCCTTCTTCCTTCTCTTCTTCCCTTTCTCTCCATATTTTTCGTTGTCTCCATTATACCCCCTGTCTCTCTCTCTCTCTCTCTCTATCTCTCAGTAACATTTATTGTCAACCACAGACTATACTAAAAGAAAGCGTTACTCATTCACTGTAAATGAAAATATATGTTGTATTTCATTCTCACCCACCAAGACCCAGACTAGATATACTTAAGATGGATAATCAAAACTGAACTAACCTAGGAAAAACCTTGACATTACTAAGTACCAAGCAAAGGCGCAGAGCCATTTCACGATGATGGGAAACCATTAGTTAGACTTGACAATCAACATGACTATCATGTGATTAGGGTTGACATATGGATCGAAGTGTGCTATTTATGTCTAGAATGATTCTCTTCAAATATGACCAAAGAGAATCTTGATTTCTTTGTGGCGTTACAACAAAAATCACGACGGAAATTATAGCAGCCGTTGTTTACATCTTATGATGCGTATTCAAACAAAATGGCTGATTTCATTCAAGACTCAAGATTCACTAGATTCAAGGGCGTCAATCAAGGGGGGGGGGGCGGGGGACACGTCCCCACGATTTTTCCTAAGGGGATATCATATCAAATGTCCCCCTCATGTTTTGTCAGATGGTTGTAGTCTCATATATTCACTCTAAAATTAATCTGAATCTGAATACATTCATTTACTCATTCATGATTCTTATCTAGATAGGGATAGCAGGCTGATGATTATATTTTGTGTTCATCAGTGAAGGTTTTCAAAGAGTGGAACAAGTTTCATATTTATATGGAAATGTATATAGTGTCCCACGCGTTATCAAATTGTCCCCTGCGTTACCACAGGTAATTTATAAATTTTGTTTAAATAATTAGATAAATCTGATCCAACCTCTTTGTTATGGAATTGGCATGTCCAAAGGTAACCCAGAACTTTATAACGTTGCACTCAAATTCGATGTCGCAACAGTAATTCGAACATATTATCTTCAAAAGGTAAAGCGTGGGACATGTACATTTTGGAACATCCCTCATTTGGATATTCAATTAGTTGACGAACTGAAATTCCTAATGTGAATAACCTACCCCCTACGTATATGTCCCTGCACTTTGTTGATAATATCTTTTAAAAACTATTGAAATACATTAAAATGGATAATGTATTTTCTAATGTCCCACGCGTTACCATTCATCGAGTATGCAAATTTAGTCATTGATTACAGGGTTCATGCATTTACACATTTTCAAATTCTCTGACTTTCCCTGACTTTCCAGAGCTGAAAAATGTTAATTTCCATGACTCATTGGTCGCGTGAGATGCTGAGTTACCAAATTGATCTGAGTGCCATGCACGCAGGGCAAGTCCAATCGCGAATTTGCTAACCGTGAACAAATATCTTGAATAAATGATTTTTCATGACTTTCCAGAAGAAATTGACAAATCCCCTGACTTACCCTAACTTTTTTCTTCTGAAAAATAAAAGTATTTTTAAATTCCCTGTCTTGGCAATAAATTCCCTGACCCGTCTAAACCATGTGGTTACTTCAAACATTCTTGAAATTTCAATATTTTATCTTTCAAATGCTACCTAACTCAACTCTTATGCACAAAGCTGAGAATTAGTCATCCATTCATTCTAGAAACAAATAGCTTGAATTTGCCCACAAATTTTTCTTAAACTCTCTGCCCACTGAGTTGATTTCGAGGTGAAACTAGTGACAATTGATCCTTGGATATTTTCTTTAAACTCTGCATTTCTTAGAGCAGTATTGATGCTGGTCATTATTCTATAGATCTTATAGATTAAGACTATAATGTATAAGAAATATTTGAAGGGATTAACTCTTCAGAGAAATATGGAAGAATGCAGAGATATTAAACAGGGATGCCAGTTAGAATTGATCAGAGGGCCTGAAGATTACCAGGGCCTAAATTCAGGCTTTTGCTTGAAAACTGACATCCATGATTAACCCTTTGTCGGCGATAGTCACAATCAGGCGCGTAGCCAGGGGGCGGTCGCCCCAAAAAAACGCCGGCCATGTAAAAGAGAGTGAGAGAGAGAGAGAGAGAGAGAGAGAAGAGAGAAAAAAGTAAGAGAAGGTAGGAAGATAAAAGGAGCAGACAAAGAAACATTTTTGAAAATACGGTCAATTATTAAGAGTCGAGAACGGTACAACGAACGTCTGTCTTCTTTCACTAACAATTAAATGAAACGTCACAGCTTCCGCGGGAGAGGCAAACCGAATTCAAACAAAGATTAAGAGTAAAGAACGGTACGACGAATCTTCTCCTTTCCCTAATTATTTAATGAAACGTCAAAGCTTCCGCGCTATGCGCGGAGGGTGGGGGGAGGGAAACTGGATTCAAACAAGGATTAAGAGAACGGTACAACGAATATTCTGCTAGAAACATTGATAATTGAATACCGCTACATAATAATATTTTACACTCATAATTATAACCCTACTGTTTACCCCAAATGACTAAAATGCTTATAAAGATAAACATGATTAAGAGTAAAAATAGTAAATTTGCAATGTAAATTAATACATTCTTTCAAGTATAGTTATCAGATTGTTTCAATGAAATTATAAAGCTTCCATTATCTTCGAAAGAACTTGTATTGTGAGAGATGTCACCCTGCAATTATAAAGATTTGATCTTGCTTTTCCAAAAGGGAAGCCTCCAAATTGATTATGAATCTATAGTTGGTAGACACTTTCTTCATACCCGGCACATGAACGCCTCTAGCCCTCTGTTTTTGATCACGAGCCAGGAGTCGATGAAATGAAATTTTTCGTGCCTATCATTAATGTCATGTCGCGCAGCAACACGCGCCTCAGACTGGCACCAGAGGCAGTCCGTATATGCCAACCAATGCAAAATAATGCGAAGCGAAAGCTTGCAGAAGAAAGGAAAAATAAAGCCTGAGAAATCAATCTACAAACACCCGGAGGCTAGGAATAACAAATTTAGATTCGGTCTCCAAATATTGGTGCAGATTTTCTTGCTGCTGCTTTCACACCGAAGCATGATACATAATATCTACATGACCCTTCAGAGAATCACTCTGTGATATTTTCACCTGTACTTTAAGGCTGAGTTTTGCCTACCTCATACTTTTTTTTTAAATCGTGCAATCGCATACATTGCCATTCTCGACTATTCGGCAATCTGTTATACCAAAATACGGTAATAAAAAAGAAAAGAGTAAGTCGACCGCATTTGAAATATATAAAAGATATAAAATGATGGTAATATTCGAAAAATATTTAATTAATACTTTGATGTCATATCATTATTCTACTATAAATTCCAATGACAGAAGAAGCTACTTTTTCATCATTGAAAAGGTTTGAGCAATCAAACAAAAATTGTGTTGATGTGCTTGCTATCCGTCATCCGTCACTTAACATAATTATGACAGGGATCGTGGTTGATGTGCTTGCTATCCGTTATCCGTCACTTAACATAATTATGACAGGAATCGTGCAAACGTGAAGTAGTCATACTATCTCCAGTGATACTTTTTTGATACATTTCACTTCTATCTTATTTTTACCGACTCACACGTATAGACGGAATAGTTTGCTGATGCTTTATATAATAAATTGACGAGACATTCCTCTCTGCAAAACACAGTTATTTAATTAAACAAAGTCCCATGGGTTTTTCTATATTTTCATCGCATCTACGATCCAGAATCTCTTTCTTTTTTTCTTAAATTTGATTTGCGAACAATGATAAATGTCTCTGCGAAGAAGCGAGAAACATTGTTGCAGTTTTATCACGGCTGCTTTATTGTCGAGAAAAGTTACAAAATATGTTACTTTTTACTTGTTTTTGTTTAATTAATTTTGTTTGTTTTATTATGCAGTGCATATGATGAATTAGTATGTAGTTTCATCGTGTGATATATATCATAACATATTAAAATAGTTTTGAAACCCGCTTTTTCATGTAGAGGTCTTTATTTATTTATTTATTTTTAAATTATTTGTTAATACTTGTGTTGACGACCATAAAGACTATGTAGTCTAGTGGAGTTTAGCAATGCAGTTTGGTACACTATAGAGTCACATACGCTAAGTTAAGACGTGTCTTCTGTTGAGAGGAACTGAAAAGTAGGCCGAGGTCTATCTTACATTTTTTTAATGCTGAGCTGACACTTACCATCAAGTTTAAATCATAGTAGAATACAGGCACTAATGTTGAACGTCTTCCCGATAATCAAGCTCAGTGAAAAAGAAAAATCAGGTTTTGGAAGTACTTCCTGCATGTTAAGTGTGTAGACTTTTTATTGAATTACTCACGGGCGCCTTACAAAATCTCGAAAATTTCGAAAGTGGACATAAATGACAAAAGCACATGATTCGATAATTACTTAATTAAATCGTGCAGAAGTACAATAGGTCCAGCAAGGAACATTATGAATTGGGAAGAGAGAAAAGAGAGAGAGAAAGAGAGAAAGAGAGAGAGAGAGAGAGAGAGAGAGAGAGAGAAATAGGGAAAGAGAGAGAGAGATAGAGATGGAGGGAGAGAGGAAGGGAGAGAGAGTGAGAGAGAGAGGGGGGAGAGCGGGAGGGGGAGGGAGAGAGAGAGGAAAAGGGGAAGGGGGAGCCGGTGGCATTATAGAGTGCCGGGGAGTTGTACGCACGCCTAAGACATATAGAAATATGGGGGGGGGGGGATAACGTCTAATTTGTTTTCTTATGAATATAATTTTATAGATGTTTGTGCTATTAACGTTGTGACCAATGCTGAGCTGACACTTACCATCAAGTTTAAATCATAGTAGAATACAGGCACTAATGTTGAACGTCTTCCCGATAATCAAGCTCAGTGAAAAAGAAAAATCAGGTTTTGGAAGTACTTCCTGCATGTTAAGTGTGTAGACTTTTTATTGAATTACTCACGGGCGCCTTAAAAATCTCGAAAATTTCGAAAATGGACATAAATGACAAAAGCATATGATTCGATAATTACTTAATTTAATCGTGCAGAAGTACAATAGGTCCAGCAAGGAACATTATGAATTGGGAAGAGAGAAAAGAGAGAGAGAAAGAGAAAAAGAGAGAGAAAGAGAGAGAGAGAGAGAGAGAAAGAAAGAGAGAGAGATAGAAATGGAGGGAGAGAGGAAGGGAGAGAGAGAGAGAGGGGGAGAGGGAGGGGGGGAGAGAGAGAGGAAAGGGGAAGGGGGAGCCGGTGGCATTATAGAGTGCCGGGGAGTTGTACGCACGCCTAAGACATATAGAAATATGGGGGATAACGTCTAATTTGTTTTCTTATGAATATAATTTTATAGATGTTTGTGCTATTAACGTTGTGACCACTTCATGATGTAGAATTTGTTTGTTTTTTTGTTTTTTTCGTTTCAACTTCAACGAGTAAATGTGAAAAACAGTGTACATTTCATAGTAAATATTGTGGCGCGCAATCAGATTTATACTACTACTACTTCTACCATCATCATCATCATCAAAATTTTCCTCTTCCTCATCCTCCTTCTCATCCTCCTCCTCCTCTTCATAATTTCCGCCATGTACACCATTATGTTCAAAGCTGTCGTTACAATGTGCTTGATATTGTCATCTACTGACAATATTGACTCTCTCTCTCTCTCAATGGTGTCATCACAGGTATACCTCATCATTGTTTACGGGATATTCGTCGGTTCGACGTCGCTCATCTCACAAAGAATCATACCCTTTCTCATCCTTTCTCATATAAATTAGAATCATTTAATCTTCAGGCCTAAGCCTGAGATTTGGATAATGTGTTGTGATCAAGGGATCATACATGTCATAAGAGCTAAAGATTTGCTTGCATACTCATTTTAATCATGAAAATAAATAAGCGTCCTTTAAAGAATTAAAAGATATTTTTCTTCAATTAAATATATAAGGTTAGATATCTTTAAGTTTAAACTTCATGCGGGAAGACTACAAAATAAGTATTTTTCCAAAATCTTGTCTGAATTGCAATGATTAATGTGCCATCCTTTGCTTTCTGGGTTAGTATAATGAATTGGAGTGCATTGAACGAAAGGTCTGACTTCCCTCAATTCCGAATTATGCTGTAACATTTTAGTCACAACATGGGATTCTGGTTGTCATTCAAAAGTACAGCTGAGTCCATAAAACGACATCATGAAGCCTGGTTGGTGCACGAAGATTGGATGAGGTGGTTCTGTTCATGAGACAGGGCGGTGTGGGAGGCCCGACATATCACTATGATATCTATCATTGGGAGGGCACTTAAGACCCCATGTCATTCCTCGCTCTTGATCTGGAATAGGTTCACTCGGTCCACCTTCATCCTCCCTTCAAGTCGGTTCATCAAAACACGACTGCACTTTTCTCAATTCCGACTAGATCTCGATGTATGGATGGCGTTTAAATAAGTGCCCCAGGAGATTTCTCTCTTCATACGAATTGAAATTGACAGTGGGAAGGGACAAAGTGGCAAGCGGGGTGTGATTAATATCCTTATTGTGATGATAAAAGATGGCGTTTTCCGTCTATTTTCTTGCATTCTTCCTGTATTTTCTTGACGCAACGGAATAACGAATGCTAAACTTTAAAACTGAATATGATAGAAACGAAAGTAGGTTTACGATGGTGCTTTAAGCACAGTCTAAATGTCAACAGAGTGCGCGATACCCAATCAAAATTCATATCGCCTATGTCAATGCATTTACCAAATTTATTTGAGAATAGAGAAGTATGGCGTTCCTATAACGGAGCTCATTCCTTATTTTCACAGCGAGCATTTTGAAAATTTAAGTCCACATTCGTTGTTGACAGAATACGAGAAGTATTTCAAAATCATTAAACAGGTTACTATATAAACCGTTAATCATTATAGCACCGTGCATGTCACCATGCAAGCAAAGACCTCTACTGATATTGTAAAAAGTATTTCTTAAGAAAAATAATTATATACGGACTAAATTTTAAAAATTCATTTATATTCTGAATTAGGATAGAAGAATAATCCTTATTTGTAACATGAAATAGTAGGATATTAAGTCCTTATAAAGGAATCTGTAGTCCTAATACAAATAAAATGTTATCCGAAAGAAAACTATGCTTACAAATGACTACTTCTCCTTGAATACAGTTTAGTCAGAAAAGCTTACTCTTATATTGCAGTTAGAACTTAGTTTGACTTTTGTTTCACACAATATTCTACTACCAAAGTCTCTCATAAGAGAGAGAGAAAAAAAATCAAATATGAGACTCGAACTTAAACTTGTGTTGAATTCAGTATTTCAAAAGCATGTTAGAAACATTCCCAAAACTCCCATTAAAAATGCATAATGGACAGGCAATATTGCTATGTTTTTATACATGTTATATTGATGTCGGGCTCCATGAATTACATCTCAATATGTCATATCAGAAAATTTATAGTGTTTACTTTATTTGTTTTAAAATAATGCTTTGACATATAAATGATAATTAAAAAAACATTTCACCACATAGAATGATGATGGCACTGGGGAGGGGGGGGGGGTGATAGTCGACATGGACATTGTACATGGTGCGTATATATATCAAACACCTTCGCACTTCGATTACGAATACATACTTTCGAGTGGACACCTTGTAATTACACAACTAATGAATGCTATTTGCAAGATGAGAGATCTCTCAGTAATTCCTCAAAAGAGAGAAAGTCCCTGGGAATATTCATGAGTTTTCTGTAAATCTTCCTGAGAGCCTGTAACTTTGTGATCAGTGACCAAACTAGGATCTACTAGTCATTGGTAATGGAAAGATGATAAGCTTCCCAGAGAGAGCCTATTTGTATCTCATCATACTATATCTCTCAAGAAAAAGTTCAAATTTAGTGCTGACTACTGTTCGAATATCTGGTAAAATTTGCCCTTTTCAATATGTTGTAGAAAAAAGCTAAAGGAATATGCAATTATTAAATGTTTCTTTCACGCATGTACAAGTCATTGGATGAAGGTTGAAATGCAAGTATCATTATTATGTACATTGATTTAATCACTTATAATGAATACAAATATTTGTAGAATTTTCCTTGATTTAGGTGATAGTGACTGGTTTCTACAGACTACTGGTCCGACTTCAAATATCATGGAAACTACCTCTTGGCAATAGCAATGTTATATTCGACCTGAGAGATTTCGTCACAGTTTGTTGAACCCTTTTCAAGTGGCAATTAGCATATGTATGCCCTATATATTATATACCAGCAAGCAAAATGACATATGGAGAGTAGTTTGCTGCATAGCGTGATGAAAATAATGAGTGTTCTGTAATAGTATAGGCACTTAATACATAACAACATACACTTATTATGGTTCACTCGATCACTATTTCCCGTTTCACAGTATGCCAAACATACATCTGCACATGCTATGCATGTAACATCATTTTCTTGTGTGAACCAATTATTATACACAATCGGTACAATCAAAATCTCTATGATACATGCACCTTATGCCTGTAAAATAAAGTAGGCCTCTTTAGAACTCCGTCTCTTTATATAACCAAATGATTACCTACAAGCTTTTAATTACAAACGAAATATTGAAAACGTTCTAGCCTGGATAATACATTATCAGTTATCGAGATAATTGGAAAGATGTATGATTGTCAGTACCCGTCATTTGGGACTATATCTTGATTGGGAGCGATGTTTCAACAGATTTCTCCTCATATTTTTCTAGTGAAAGCAAAATGTATTGCTTCTAAAAAGCGAGTAGAAGATAAATAAAGATTAATGAGAGACTACAAAGAGGATCATACAATATTACGATAGCGTAGTATAGTTACGCATTTTCATTGTTTTAAGATAATGTAAGACGATTACACATTAAATGATTAAGTTTTAATCAACGATATTTAAACAATTAGATTTTAGAATAATACGGAAGGCATGTCACTTTTTTAGCACGTGATAGACAATTCTACGTGATTGTTGATAATATACGTCGATGAGCGACAAAATACTGTAGTTTTCGTATCTCCTGAAGTTCAGTAAATTGGAAATAAGTCAGAAAGGTAAAAATATAATCTTTCTAAACATCTTGAAGAATGTAAAACTTCAGATTAATCTTTAGATTAGTCAGGCATGAAGATCACCAAGCAAAAATTTATTATTTCTTCCAAGGAAACGTTTTGCGAAGAAGACAGGCTGGGAAAATAATTCAATGGAATGAATGGATATGTCTTGTTTTATTTCATTCAAGTTGACACTGTGCTTTCAAGTCAAGATCACCTCTTCTCCCATCTTTTTTCTTTGATTTGATTAGTATCAGGGTTCCTTTAATGTCAAGCTCTTTGTAGGTTTGCCCTGAAACACAGCGAGTATTCGGGAGATATTTGCTCTCCGTCTCACCAAGTAGCTGCTTGTTGACGTACTTGAACTTGGCTACTTACTGTCCATCTCCCTGGAGATGCGTGTGGGAGGAAAGATGAAAGATGGGTGGGAAGAAGGAGAGAGGAGGGAAGGAGGGAGGAATTAAGGATGAGATGCTGGGAGGAAAGATGAAAGACAGGTAAAAGGAAGGGAATGAGGGGGATAGAGGGGGAGAGAGAGAGAGAGAGAGGGGAGTGAGAGAGAGAGAGAGAGAGGGAGAGAGAGAGAGAGAGAGAGAGAAGAGGAGAGGAGGGGATGGAGAACAATATAAAGAGAAAGCGGTAAGAGCAATGGGAAACTAAAATGATCACGATAAAAGCCAGATAAATACTAAAATATATGCGACACACATATTATATTTTACTCCCTCTCATCCTAACTTTCTATCCCCACCTCTTTTATTTCGATGACTACCCCATGTTCAATTTCACATTTATCCAATTTGACGAGGTTAATGCAAACAGGCAAGACTTATAATGCTACCCCAAGACTAGATCAATCCATGTCCGATGCACTTTTATGATCTACTTATCAACTTATATAATCATAATCTCTGTAATAACATATCATTACGTGTTTGCCATCGAAGTAATCTGGAAAAGCTATAATAACTAACCATGTCTTGTGAATTTCAGACGGATTATTTCATGGCGACCTGGTCGTATTCTATCTACCCCTTCTTAACCTTAGAATGTTGTTTTCTAGAATAATGCTGTATCGCGGTGTCTTTCAAAAGATTATCAAGTTATTCTGCTTGAATTGATACCTACAAAACTATATCTTGTAGTTTAATACCTTATTATTGGACTATTCTGGACCAAGAAACCTTGGAAATTAGTCAATCCAGAATACCTATTAAGTCAGAGCAAGACTGAAAATACTTCAAAGTACTTAATACTATACCTGACGTGTATTCGCAATTTCTTTTTCCGCTCTAGAATAATCATTCAAATGAAACTTTGAGAGCGATTATTATTGTCGTTGATAAATGCCTTGTCACGCAGTGCTATTTCCAATGATTTATCATTCATTGTTTTTAATCGATATAATAATATTAATTCATTCAATCTGTTTGTATTGAATTGATACTAAAACTGATATGAAATTGAACCTAAGGCAAACAGAGGTGTGTCACCTAACGGCGTGTATTTTGTTCCCAATTTGACTAATGTATTTGTGTAATGTATGTTGCGTGAGCCTTCCGTAATTTCATTCTGTTTTTGCACTGAATTTAGTCGCCTTCAATATCTGACATTCTGTGGATTTCTTTTTGATAGTAATAGTCTAACATTTTCCACATGAAAGTAAAGCACAAGATTCTTAGATTCCTATCAGTTTTCTATTAGATAATTCAAGAACCCGGATGTACTGTTAACAGCGGTAGAATATATATTGTCAAACCATGGAGCATTATGCGGGAAATACGCGTCTAAATTCTATACATTATGAAAAAGTAAATTCATGACATTTGATATTATTTTCGCGCTGTTTAATTTTTCATCTACTGGCAACTTATAATATCAAGGTCTTCTTACATTACGACCAAGCAAAATTACGTCTCGTGCCTTACCACGTGATAAATAGTAATCTAATAAGGAAGGGAAGAACGATGATGAAGAAATAAAATGGAATATGTAGACCTCTCAAGGATTAGGAACATCACAAGAAAGACATGGAGAAATAAAGATGAAGTGAACATACAAACCTCTAGAGAAATAGGAATATAAGGAGAGAAATTAATAGATATAGAAGGTAAGAAAGACAATATACCAACTTCCAAAGAATTGCAAACATCAAGAGAAAGACGGAAAGAAGGAAATCGAGAGGAAATGAAAAAGAAAAAAGTGTAAACATTTTGAAAAACGTGGAAACAGAAAGTAAACCAGGAAAAAGCTATACAGAATGGATACAGGGACATGTGGATAGAAAGAGGGAGGGGAAGAAGAGAGACATGCATGGCGTGAGAGAGATTCGGTATTATATTCCTTGTATCCGTCTCATGAAAAGAATGACAATTTAGCAACAATTTATTTTTATACAAATGATAAGATTTTCCGTCTTCTGTAATAAACGGACGGCCGGGCAGACAGGTGCAGGCAAGTCTAGAGTCAAACGCGAACCAGGCTTCCACTATGCCCCCTTCACATACACGGATTTTTCTTACGAGTCCTTACGGGTCGCACAAATTCACGGATCCTTATACGAGTTTGCCACTTTTACCACAGATTTAAGAGTTGTTACGAGTTATTACGATTAAATTTGTTTACTCATCATCGGTCTCTTCAGCTTTCCCCTTTGAGTATCTGTCTTGTTCTCAAGCGATGTTCACCAATACCATGTATGTACTAGACAGAGAGCCATAGGAAGAATGAAGAATGATTTCTCAAAATGGTACTCATATGAAAACAGATCTAATATTCTCGATTTAAAACGATTTTTATTTTAATCCAGATGACCTTTATCCACCATTTATGAAAACCAAAAAAAATATTATTGGCTAGATGTTATGCTAAAGAAGAATTCATAATTTTGTCCATTGTCAATCTTCATTACTTCTGTACATATTTCACTCGAACCAGTCTTGACAATTTTATGAGTTATGCCTCGTCGATATAAATTCAGACTCTTATTTATATCCAAGTACACACAATGAAATATAATTTGATTTTTCGCAGTTATATATATTTGCGTAACTAGGAATCATTACTTCTGATGGCGCCAAATTTCCAAAAAAAGAAAGAAAAATAATTTAAACATTACCATCACTTTTTCCTTTATTCGTTAATGTGTTGTCATCATCCAACTGTTTGCCAATGTCGCTATGAGTATACATCGTCATACCGTTACAGTACAAAACATGACAGAATGATATGATGGGCTACTTGATAATGGTCAACAAATGTTTTTGAAAAAATCTTGAGTAATTAAAAACAACAGTAATTCAGTGGCATCCAGACACTAGTGACATGTTGTAGATTTCAAACGTTTTTTTTTTTCATTGGGATTTGTCCTTTTATTATTATTCTTATTATACCCTGTTAATCCGATATTGTTAACCTTTAGTACTTCGTAGTAGCTAGAAAAGTTCACTGCATGCTCCATTAGCTCCAAGATTACGTATTGGAACGTCGGAACGACATCTATCTATCTATCTAGAAAATATCTGAACACAAACCTGATGTACTGGCAGGCAAGTGGAGAAAAACAATTATAATTATCCACTCGCCTGAGGGCTATTTTTGCATCTTTCATATCATGACAGATTTTATTATATATATAAGCTTTGCGAACCGTGAGAAACGAATTTCACTCTACGTAATACCCCCTATTGAATTCAGTTCTATACACTAATAAATTATCTATGAAATTTCAAATATACATACTAGATATGCGTCAAAACTAGGCCTATATCAGGAAGTCAGTTGATAGGATTTGGGTTTGTTTTATTCATGTCTGAAATACTAGTAAACTGTGTTTTGTTTTCTTCATGTCTGAAATACTAGTAAACTGTGTTTTGTTTTCTTCATGTCTGAAATACTAGTAAACTGTGTTTTGTTTTCTTCATGTCTGAAATACTAGTAAACTGTGTTTTGTTTTCTTCATGTCTGAAATACTAGTAAACTGTGTTTTGTTTTCTTCATGTCTGAAATACTAGTAAACTGTGTTTTGTTTTCTTCATGTCTGAAATACTAGTAAACTGTGTTTTGTTTTCTTCATGTCTGAAATACTAGTAAACTGTGTTTTGTTTTCTTCATGTCTGAAATACTAGTAAACTGTGTTTTGTTTTCTTCATGTCTGAAATACTAGTAAACTGTGTTTTGTTTTCTTCATGTCTGAAATACTAGTAAACTGTATTTTGTTTTCTTCATGTCTGAAATACTAGTAAACTGTGTTTTGTTTTCTTCGTGTCTGAAATACTAGTAAACTGTGTTTTTTTTTTCTCACGTAATGAATGTATAATGTATCTATTAAACTTAAAATGTATAATTCATTTATAATAATGGTTATAATAATAGACTTAAATTCACCAATATGTTGTATAAAAGAGGAACGGAAAAGAGAAATGTCATTTCGAGGAATAATGTAGGCAAACTTCTATCTCTCTTTCTTCACTCCTTCTCTCACCCCTTCTCTCTCTCTCTCTCTCTCCCCCTCTCTCTCTCCCTCTCTCTTTTTCTTTCCCTATACCATTTATATTTATTCACCTTTTGTGTAAGATGTGTACTATCATCGTGAGTTATTCGATCTTCATATCTACAACTGTCTTTTTTCTTTTGCAATCAGACGAAGATAAATAGGAGCGCAGAGGATAATATAATTATAATGTCTTCAAATACATCAAGCAACCCTGTAAACAACGCTCTACAATTACATGAGAACATTATTTATCATATGTATGGATTCCTTGAAAAGACAGCGTCTACTCATTTTACATATTGAAGAAAGAAAGAAGTCAGCGTCTGACATTTTAGGAAATGTTATGCTATATCAGATTCAGCTTAGACCCAAGGGAAAATCTCTACTTGATTTCCAACAGATTCTATGGGATTTTCCCATGTTTACTATCCTACAGAAAAAATCTATCAAATTCATTCTGATGATGATTTTGTTTTGTTAAGATACCTTTTAAAGGTGTTTATCACTTAAGAGTTTTTGAGAAATATCGATAAATGGATGTAGAATGGGGTTATCTTTAATCACATTTACATCATAATTATGGTCCTGCATAATATATCAAACCGATTTCCTTCGAAAGTTTGAAGTTTGGAAGTTTGGAAGTTTCTCGGTCACATCAGTGATACTGATTTGAAAGCAAACCATCATAGTGGACCTTTACTAAGAATCATCTTCTTTACCCAAGGAGTATAGCCTCGTTCGTACTCTTCTTCCCGGTGGCCCTGTAATAATGTGGTATAGCCTCGTTCGTATACTCTTCTTCCCGATGGCCCTGTAATAATGTGGTATAGCCTCGTTCGTACTCTTCTTCCCGATGGCGCTGTAATAATGTGGTATAGCCTCGTTCGTACTCTTCTTCCCGGTGGCCCTGTAATAATGTGGTATAGCCTCGTTCGTATACTCTTCTTCCCGATGGCCCTGTAGTAATGTGGTATAGCCTCGTTCGTATACTCTTCTTCCGATGGCCCTGTAGTAATGTGGTATAGCCTCGTTCGTATACTCTTCTTCCCGATGGCCCTGTAGTAATGTGGTATAGCCTCGTTCGTATACTCTTCTTCCCGATGGCCCTGTAGTAATGTGGTATAGCCTCGTTCGTATACTCTTCTTCCCGATGGCCCTGTAGTAATGTGGTATAGCCTCGTTCGTATACTCTTCTTCCCGATGGCCCTGTAGTAATGTGGTATAGCCTCGTTCGTATACTCTTCTTCCCGATGGCCCTGTAGTAATGTGGTATAGCCTCGTTCGTATACTCTTCTTCCCGATGGCCCTGTAGTAATGTGGTATAGCCTCGTTCGTATACTCTTCTTCCCGATGGCCCTGTAGTAATGTGGTATAGCCTCGTTCGTATACTCTTCTTCCCGATGGCCCTGTAGTAATGTGGTATAGCCTCGTTCGTATACTCTTCTTCCCGATGGACCTGTAGTAATGTGGTATAGCCTCGTTCGTACTCTTCTTCCCGATGGCTGTAATAATGTGGTATAGCCTCGTTCGTACTCTTCTTCCCGATGGCCCTGTAATAATGTGGTATAGCCTCGTTCGTATACTCTTCTTCCCGATGGCCCTGTAGTAATGTGGTATAGCCTCGTTCGTATACTCTTCTTCCGATGGCCCTGTAATAATGTGGTATAGCCTCGTTCGTATACTCTTCTTCCCGATGGCCCTGTAGTAATGTGGTATAGCCTCGTTCGTATACTCTTCTTCCCGATGGCCCTGTAGTAATGTGGTATAGCCTCGTTCGTATACTCTTCTTCCCGATGGCCCTGTAGTAATGTGGTATAGCCTCGTTCGTATACTCTTCTTCCCGATGGCCCTGTAGTAATGTGGTATAGCCTCGTTCGTATACTCTTCTTCCCGATGGCCCTGTAGTAATGTGGTATAGCCTCGTTCGTATACTCTTCTTCCCGATGGCCCTGTAATAATGTGGTATAGCCTCGTTCGTATACTCTTCTTCCCGATGGCCCTGTAGTAATGTGGTATAGCCTCGTTCGTATACTCTTCTTCCCGATGGCCCTGTAGTAATGTGGTATAGCCTCGTTCGTATACTCTTCTTCCCGATGGACCTGTAGTAATGTGGTATAGCCTCGTTCGTACTCTTCTTCCCGATGGCGCTGTAATAATGTGGTATAGCCTCGTTCGTACTCTTCTTCCCGATGGCCCTGTAATACTGTGGGGCGCTGTAAATGCAGCTGTTGGATTTCACTTGAAAGAAATCAAGATGAGAGATTCATGCTCTGATTCGTCTTCATCACGGGGATATCGTGATGAAATATTTTCAATATCGACTACTTAACTTTATTGGAATCTATCGCTCCACACCTCCTCCACTGCTACATGCTTTCCAAGGAACTTATCGACCTACTCCCAAGTTATAATGTAACATAACCGTGATAACGCGAGCAGAAGTAATTATTACATGTATATTGATGGTGACAGTTCTTTCGCTTTATACATTTTATATCAACAACTTTCCCAATGGCCATTTCCACCCCCATCTTAACATTATAAAGCATCTTTTGCAGTATTATCTCTATCCCACGTAACTATGTTCCTACTCATAATGTGTCATAGATGATGGACCGGCACTGCAAGGGGATCGTTAGGTAGAAAGTACGCGTCAATTATAGAGATGCGAAAAACAAGATTGTTGGACTATGTTCGATCCATTTTCTGGCAGGTTTTTGCACTTTCCTGCTGGGGTAGAATTGTAACCGAGCTCACCATCTGTGTGACTGTTTAACCCATCTCGATACAGTGGTTGACAATACAGCATAGCTCCAGGCATGCACAGGTGATGTCTTCCTTCTCTCATTCTTCACTTGTCTCCACATCGGAAAATGAAGAATAATGTCTTTCCTCTAGAGGAAGAGGCGTGTCTTCCGATCCATGATGTATGGGATATTAAGACGTTTTGTAGAAAGATAAGACAGATTATGAGCCAAGATTGGTTGGTTGAAAGAGTATCTTCTAAACTTCTGCAGTCAAGCAAGCTGATCGCCCTTGGATGCTTTTCGACCTTGACTATCAGAAAGTATTATTTTTCTTCTTTTATCTTGTATTGTAATACAATCGTCTAACTTACTGATTCAGTAAGCTGCTTCCTTCTACCTGTATTCACATGGCTATACTGGGAAATGTTTTATAATGAGTGCTCTTTGTTGAAAATTGCAGGAATTTGTCAGTGGTTTGTATTTCATATTCTGTAGAATACAAGGATATATCGAAACGAAAAATCTGCCTCGTGTGATATAGTGATGTCTGTGTATCCAACTTACACGAACAAACGTAGAAATTGCAACTTGCACTTGACAGACATCACATTCTGGGAATCTGGGGACCAAACCACTGTTCTGTCTCAATAATGTGTTACATTGATTACGATTATCAAATAATGCTGATTTCATGCTCATAATAGAACACCTTTTCATGATTACCTCATCGATGTTTGCGCTCTTTTCGGATTATGAAAGAATATAAATGACGCGAATTGTAAACATGGGCAAATATAAAGACAAGTGATAGTATAACAATTAGTAAGAAGTAATGTGAATATCAAAATTGTATGAAGCGTCACATTTATTCCCCTTTACATCATCATCACGTAGATTGTGAAGGCATTTTGATAATAAGAACAAGAAAAATAAGAGCGACCTAATGCTTATATAATTATTGTACAAGAACGACCCTTTTCTGCTTTAAATTGATGTGTAAACGACCATCTTAAGTATGGTTACATCCATTAGCTTTCACTGTACGTATCCTGGTGTGTAAATAGCAGTATAACGACTATAAAGGGACTGAATAAGGTTCAACGACCGTTCACTAAGCTAAGGTAGCCGTACAAACGAAATACTGAACGTTAATATCATTAGTCAATATGCAAAGGAAAGTTGAGACGACTGTATTGAGTTACAATGTACACAGGTGCGTCGAATAGTGATAAAATCATGTAATAGAAAGAAAGGGGGAAAGCAAAACGGAATGAATATAGTAGATACACATCAGCGAAGATATTCATTCTTATCACCCCACCCCCTCATTTGCATATGAGGTTGCTTTCCTCACCAAAGGATACCCCCGTTTATTAATGCTTCATGCCCACATAATAATGCAGCCATAACCATTTGCAATTCATTAAAAGAAAGTGAATTTAATTAGAAGAAAAATATCATCATAAAATTAAAAATAACTAAAAGAATATGAATGTAAAGAGAGTTTTAACAATGCAATAAATAGATATATAAGGGAAAATGTAAAGACCAATATTCACTTTCCACCATTGTCTCAGATAATGTTTGTCGCCATTGTGCGAGTACTGTCGACTGAGGGCGCATCGGCATCACTGGCCATATCGTGCAAAAAAAATATATATATATATCATCAAATAAACAAATAATGTTATTATAGCTATTTTACAAATAGGTTGCACATAATTTGCTATCATCGATCGTGCTCACACGATAGCGAAAACCCACTATTTCCGCGATAGTGGAAAAGCAACATTGGTCAAGACTTATAGCGCATGACGTCGAAAGGTGTTGCAATGAAGGGTTCATAAATTGTGTTACTATCATAAAATATCGCTTACTGATTCACAACACCTGTATAGAAGTACAAATTGCGAAAAATGCCTATCAATTAAGAAAAGTAGAGGGAGCCGGAGTCAAAGATAAGTATTGTTGCTCTACAAAATTTGCTTAAGAGTGCTTGGAAGAAAGTTCAATGGCTAGTGCATCTCTCACTTAAATGTTCTGCCAACTAGAATAAAGAAAGACCTGCTAACCACGGTCGTATGTCAAGCTCTACTTTCTTCCTTTAGAATGATAATATTTGTTTACAATCGGGATGGACTTAGTGTGTCTTTTCAATACTCTTATGTCGTGTGTAGACTATGCATGCTGCCAAGGTCATAGATACTTGTATATGCAGAAGAGGCTTGGTGGTGGAACGTGTGTAGAATTGATATAATTCCTCAAGCTATTCACATTAGATCTCCTTGCCAAACAACCCGCACCTGGGTGAAGATTAGGTTTCTATTCACTTACATTCCCTCTTTATACTTACTCTACCCATCCCACAACTAGGCGTTGTGGCGTGCGCCTGTAATCCAGCTAACAGTGGAAGTTACAAACTGATTCAGCCGAGGACGCAGGTTCGAAACTGAGTCACGTCTTTCGGATGGTGACGTTAAAGGTCGGTCCCCAGACGTAAATAATCATATCTGATTGATACACGTCTGTAAAAACCCAATACACACACACACACTTATATCTTTATATCCCTTGACTGCATGTGGGTTAATTCCCTGACGTGTTTATGTCCCATGTGATGATATACATCCTCATAGTATATGAGTCATCTGGTCAGACCATGCCTTCTCTGTTTTAATTTATACTTCCTACTAAATTACGATCAATCCCCAGGCTGGCTGGTTAATCTTTTATTTCACTCCTTCAGTGTCTTGTTTGTCTTTCCAATCTTTCTTTGTGTCACAATTAATTCATGTCTCCATTTCCCGGTCTGACCATTATCTATCATTCCAAGTACTTCTCTGTCGACGATATGTAATTACATTGGATTTCTGATCTAGAATAACACCGCTATAGGTCACAAAACCACGAGGTAGAGTTTTAAAGTTCATGCTGCGACTGCAAGTCCAAGATACACAGTCAAGGGAATTCAATTTGGCGAAAGCTTTCTGAACTAACTGACCATTGATAGCAACCGTTCCATGTTGACAGACCTTTAATTTTATTTGCTTTCAAGACATTCTTCTTGACATTGTTAATTTGTTAAATAGCATGACATAGCATACCAATAAATGTGCATACAGGTCATGAGCTCTTGTTGGCAGTGTTGCTTTATAAATAACCTTCTTGGTTTATTTTACTTTTGAAGTATTTTTCAGAGGTATAACTTTGAGTCTTGATTTTCAGACTACTGACCCGCCATCGATTCTCATCCCTCTAGCTCTATCTTCCCCGTTATATTCTATCTAAACCACCCTCCTATCACAAGCCTCCTATTGGCCCACATAGTCGTGACGTTACAATCATAAACCACTCGCCCAAGTGAACATACGTACACACACACACACAAACATGAAAACTACGACATTGCATTGCGCCATCCGTTTACATCTCTGCATTCTGGCGTGCCTGTTTTACCTTTATCGTCTGCTCAGCGTGTATGCGGTTGTGACGCCTCTACTCTGCCCTCAACTTTGGCAAGTTACTCTCCCGAAATTGCGTAAACATTGGAATGATTATGTATACAACCCTGTGCACAGTTCAAGGCGACACACCACTGTGGATTGTTTCTGAATAATTGATTGTTTACATTTTACCCAGAGTATGTTTGTGGTGATTTGATGTGAGAATGATAATTTCTGTGGATATTTTGTTCTTCACTAAACTTGAGAGGCGATTTAGTACTTATTTTCTATTCTTCAATACTTTCATATCTACTCGGGATGATGTTTTGATGTTTTCTCCATGTTGTGTGAGGTCTAAAAAAAAAATCACCAAATCTTGAAAAGATGAAAGAATTTGACTTCTGAAACAACGTTGTTGAATATCTTCCTGTCACTTTGTTTAATTCTACCCGAGTGCTTTAAAAGAGCAAGAAAAGAGACTTATTTTGTATCCGTCAAGATACGTTGAATACATCTCTAAACTTACCAAGCCAGCCAAGATTTGATTTCAGTGAACAAATGCGGTGACCGTGTTCCTCCGACATATGGCTAAACGTGGCTGTATTCTTTTCTCGGATTTTCTCTCTTTTTTTGTGTGTGTGCATGTGTATGGCAATTATGACATAGTTGACCCGGCATGTGTATTATCGATCAACAATTATGAGTGTGTTTTCTATAGAGCACAGCTGTATTGACACAGCGCATAATAATTTGTCATTAATCAAAACTACGTCGATTTCAGCAAAGAAACATTTTACAAAAGAGCGACGGAGCATAGGGACCTTCGAACTATGTTTAGAGAACTGAGAAATTGAGAAAAGTAACGAAACGATTGAAAAATATTTATTAATAAACAAATCGTGTCTTGGGGTTTAGAAATGTCTATTTATTGCCTAAGCGGATACAGAATAAGAAAAAGGTGCACATCCCGAAAAATTACACAATAAAGAGGCAATTTTTGTTGTGTACTCGAGGAATGCCAATTTGGGTTTTAGGGGGGTTCTGTGCCCCCCTTAATCCGCCACTATCTATGTTACTCTATACCCTTTATCAAATGTGTCTGTAGGCCTATATAGTTACAATAACAATTATTAGTGGTTGGCGTTGTCCTATAAATCATTATGTGAATGTATCTCACCTACCTCTCTCGTTCAATATATATGGTCACTATTTTCACTACCGTTGATATGACTTCACCGAATACCCTAACAGATATTAGCCCCAAGACATCAATTAAAACTGCATCTTGATGCAGCACGATATGTATATATCTATACATTTACGCCACCCTTCCCCTCATTATTCTCAAGTATTCGCTGCAGAATAAGAGCGGAAAGGATATGTTCATGTACTTCAAAGAAATGTTCTGAAGGAGTTATACTGATACGTTTGGTCGCACATTCTTTTCAATTAAATCGTTGAGTAACTAATTTTACTCTCTCCTTTTTACTTCTGTTTAACAGACATCTCAGGCGGCCGAATTCCTTAGTTGAAAGCTCAAATTTCGCTGATTAGCCATGTTGTCGGAATAATTCAAATTAAAGGTAAGAACAATGCATTTTTATCATTAGGATTACTGCAGATTACTAATGCACTGGAGAACAATGCACCCTAAACATTCACTTGGTATGTGAGACTTCGTGAAACCTAATCATTTGGATTTTGTAAATAATTTATACATCAATACGAAGCTTCATGCTTTCAGTTCTTAGTATAGATGAAAACATAGAGAGAAATATGTATGGATGTATCCGTGTAGTGGACTGGTTAGCGGCATTCCTATTTCAATTGCCCTTTAGGACAGCTTTGTAAATCAGGGATGTGTCATGTCTGTTATCCCGGAGGCTTTCTCGCTCTATTTCTACCACAAAAATACATCTACCATCACGCCTTCATGCAGGTGTATCCTATTAATGTGATGACGTCACAACATTACATTCTTTAATGTCAGGTTATAATCATCTCGTTATCTTGTAAAGCTTCCCGCCTTTTACAAAAACAGGCGAGCTGATGATGACCATGATGGGTATGAACAGAGTGAGAGGGAGATGGAGAGAGAGAAAGGGAGAGAGAGAGAGAGGAGAGAGAGAGAGAGAGAGAGAACCAGAGAGACAAACAGACAGACAGACGGAGAGACAGGGAGAGAGAGAGAGACAGACAGACAGACAGACATAGGGTAGGAGGGAGATGAAATAGAGACAGAAAGACAGCGAAACAACAGACCGAAAGAGGAGTAGATATACACGAACAGACCAGACCAGACAGACGAACGAGAGAATAACAAAGGGATAGAAAAAGGAGAAAGAGAGAGAGAGAGGCAGAGGTGACAAGGAAGATTAGGCGAATGTGAAGGAAAACAGTATAAGATAAGAACATTTGGATATCCACGAAGGAAACATTGAGGGAGAAATAGATGTATGTGAATGCACTCTTATTATTTTGTCACAAAATTATACCTAAAAAAAAGATTGATGAAAAATAAACATGCAGGGAATATTCGGTTTTCAGGATGCTTAGTCTTTTCAGTCTTTTATGTGATCTTTTGCAAATTTAAAATAAGCTGATTAGATGAGAAAGTCTTAATGTATTTAATGTGAGGATAAGTCTCGATTGATTAAAAGAAAAATTCCCGCACACATTCATGGGAAGTTTTCATACCATGCTCTCTTTTTCTGACCCAATCCTCACAGGTTCCCATTCCTCTCATTCATGTCCTCAGTATTTAATAGGTGGAAAATAGTTTAGGTTCTAATCCAGGATTTCATTTTGACCCATAGTGTCGGGAAAGCATTCCTGAACTCGGCATATTCGTCTAGTGGATACAGAATCCATGACAATACAACGATATATGAACACAAACTACAAGACAAATTAATAAAAACATAGAACATAATATCCATGTTTGTGTCATTCCTAAAAAGCAGTCTTTATGTAGTACGTGTACATAACATGACATCAGAAGATGAGCAATGGTTTGTTTCCTCTACAATGGCTGGTTTCTTCATTTCTATTGGTTTAGTGTGATTAAGGACTGAGTGCATCGAGCGTATATTGGTAAGGCATTTATCCTCATTACCATGTCCCTCGGATACACCTTAGGCCCCCAGTTTCGTGCCCACAAGCATATATTTTCTTTCTTACTAGCCAAAAATCAGTAATCAGTAATCTTGTATGGTTTATTTTAACTAAATAAAAAGGGAATGTATCCAGGCTCCTTTCTTTGAAATACCGATTCTGCCGATCCAAGTACTCTCTAGGTACCATATAGACAGTTTAGAATGATCCTATTTACCTCTCCATTTCACATCTTCTTTCTCAAATAACTTTTCCATAAAATACCCTTCTTTCTTTACAACCAAGGTAGTCGTAGTCATTTGTACTAAACTGTTTTCTTTAGAGTAGTCAGAAATCCCTAAGGTTTGCTCTGCAAAATTTGGCTGACAACATTGAATTAAGTTCTCATAAAACTAAAGCGTTCCGGCTGTACATTGTCGTTTGAACATAGTATTTTGGCATAACTCATTCGTACCACATCTCTTTGAGGCAAGGAAGGGATGGAAATTTATAATTTGGGCAACTGTTTGTGATCGTGTTTTACATGGTTATAGTATTGTTCTTATTGTATTTTTTTGTCTTGACAGTTAACCTCTCGTAGAAGGATATACTGTTATAGGTTTTGTGGGAATGCAAAATGGCGACTAGATAAAAAAAAATTACACTACGTGTGTACTTGTAAATGACTGTAATGGTCGGAATAATAATTTGTATACAACATTTAGAAACGTAGTTTCATGCGACATACCCTTATAGACTGTATAGTCGATTTTGTAAGATAACGCGTTTTAATTTTAAGTCGAAATTGTATCATAGTACCATAGACTCTTTGCTGAGACTAGACTTAATATATATTTGCTTGTTTTTTGCTTTATCCCACCAAACTGAGATCGTCAAATTTGGAATGCAACAATACTTTAATCATTCTAGAGATTTCCTACTAATGCTAAATATTTTACTGTAGACTGCATTGGTTCTGCCAAAATGTGAAAAACAATTTTATTCAAAAGAATGAAGCAAATTAGAAGTTCTTATTAAAAAAGATAAATAAAAAAGACATTAAAATCTTGATAAGCTCATGAAGATGTTACAATATTTATGTCTGTATGTCTCTTAGTGATGGTTTTTTGATAACATCGAAACAAAGTGGTCAGTGTTTTGTAAACCTCTCACATACTAAAGACTTTCATCGTGATTCTTTTCTTCACCAATTACTGAATTCATGTTCATATCGAACCATTTCTTCAGGCTTTAATTGTTTGCACACAAGCTATTCTCTGTACCTATATTATTCCCTCCACCCACAATTTGTTTTGGAATACCCCTTACCCTCTCAATTTTCCTCTCAATTAACATTTCGCTTTGGAGCGTACAGTCAATGTCGTATCTTGGCTATTTTTCCAGCCTTTTGCCTGCACAGAATCAAAATCGATGAAATACGCAGACCTTGTACCTTATCAATACCGAATTGTTATACATGCTATACCATTCCTACCTCTCTTTAATTTAAATAGACCTTGAAAAAGGCATTCTTTGTCCACGCGGCATAGCCAACTCCCGGTACTTCGATTTTCATTTTAAAAGTAAATGAGGGGAAAGAATATTATTGTTCAGCCTTGCTCTCTATACATTTTCTTTAATAATAATAGAAGAAAAAAAAGACTTTCAGAGAAAGAAGGCGGGAGTTGACGTAATAGATGTTTTGACCAGATTTACAGATCTTCAAATGCTGTAAAGCATTGACGTCTGCAGTCGGCTTGATAAACATGCACAAATAATTACTCATTATCTACCCAAGCGCACTCAGCTACACTTGGAAAACAATCAACAGCTCTGAAATATAATAATCGCAGTTACATTATTATAATGTAATGAGGTAATAATTGATGCCTGTCACCGAACCTTTTGAGTTGCATTTATTATTACTCATCAGACGAGAATATTTTTGAAGCTCACTGTTTCATTATTAATTGTTTAATTTCTTTATGACCATGAATATTTCCATTTGCAAAGTAGTATAATGGACGCCAATCACTACCCTGTTTATTTGGAGTTTATGGTTTTGTTGTTGTAGTAGTTGTTGTTGTTGTTGTAGTTTTTGTTGTTTATAACTTTGGAACATTTGAATTTATCTCTAAATCTATCTTATACGATGTATAGGATATAAATACACAGTAACATTTTTAAGAATTAAGTAATCACCTCTTTTTCATGTCCTTAAATTGGTTCGTCTAATATATTCACTCTTTGCTTCTTTTATCTGAATGGTTTGATACTATGTACTTTCTATATCTTTACACCTCTCCATCTTGTACTGTTCTGCACCTGCAGTAAGTAACTTATGTCTCACATTGGTTGTTATTTTTTGTAAATATGCTGTTGTTTAGCCTGAATAATAAGTACATACTTAGTTTTGTTGCTTATATCATCTCCCTGTTATATCAGAGGAAAAATCATTGTAAAGTCTCTTCGTGATCATTTCAAAAAAAATATTTTTATACCTGTATAAACCTCCTTCACTATTGTAATCTTGTTTTTCTCTCTTTCGCCTATCTTAATACATAGCATTGAATGGAAGCTTGAGGAATAATGAAAGCTGATTTATCATTGACATATTTCTAGGTGTTTAGAATACTTCATACAGATTAAGGGAGATTCAGAACGAAGCATTTGCTCTTATCCTGCTGTAATATATGACGTTTACGCCATCGTCAAAGAGCCCGAGCGGAGAGACAGACCGACCGCAAATATCATGAACCTGTCTCGTGTGAGCAAATTGAACGAACTGAAGCCGGCATCCACTTTTTATAAAAATATGAAAAGTAGTCAGAAATCCGTCGAAATTGCCTGAGGCTTATATCACTTATAACATCTGAATTGAATTAAGAACATTTCAAACCGAAACCTAATCACTATAGAACGCCCACTTACTGGGTTGTTGTTTCAGTTCTTTGACAATCTTAAAAGTTTGGAATAATAAAATAAAAAATGCTTATAAAAAGAAACAGGTTTTAGTATAGGGTGGTAGAGACTCCTGATTTCGAATCAACGCGTGGTAAACACCATTTGGGGATAAATGAAAATTTCAGCTATATAATTCATTATCCCCGTTGAAATATAACAAATTATTTTCAAGTCAACAATTTCTGAAGAGCTCAACTTCTAAATATTTAAGTCTAATAAACCCACCGGCATTTAAGACTCTTTGGTGCACTTCTACATTGCCGCATTTCCACTTAAAGAGAACAAGATAAAAAATAATTAATTCACACGTTATATATTATATATATATACACTAAATATTCACACCTCTGGATAATTCTTGAATAATAATACACATGTCTATTACTTTGATATCCATGGTTTATTATTATGCATAATACTTAATGAGGAGAATCAATATTATTATGTAACAGGGATATGTTTTGTTTAGTTGACTCTTAAGGCATTCAATATGAACTCATGCGAAGTAGGACATTCCCCCTATGCCTCTCATCACGTCATCATAACAGACTAACTAGATGAAATAGATTAGAAAGAGAATACCGACTCACTCCGACTAGAACACAAATGAGCATAATTTCCAGACTCTAAAATAGAAAATTGGACTGACACAATCATATTACTACACTCAGCTGAAAAATTGATATTTTCTTCACTCTCTCGCCTTCAACATATTTCTACCGTCATTTATGCTCTCTTTGTTCTTATCTTCCTCCCTCACGACCTATGTTGAGAACTGTTTACATGGTTGGCTTGAGTTGATGACGAGGAATGGAGGTTGAGACGGAATAGTTAAAAGGGCTTCATAATGATCCACAGTATAACATCATCATCGAGTATCTTATTAAAATGACAGCAATTCAGCTTTTATAAATTCCTCACCATATTGAGGTCTATCCCTGTGATATAACATGTCAAAAAGGTTTTTTATAAAGGATGCTAAAACACTTTAACAGAATACATAACTATGCTTGAAGTGGAAAAACACGACATTTTTCTTGAGGAATACTTTGCGGCCATAGAAGATGAAAATATGAATAATTCGACTGAAACAAGAATGCATTATTCGTTAAGGCGGCTTTTCTTTCTACCTAATTCATAATCTTAGTTCCGTACACTATCTCAAACATTCACAAAATAAATATACCAAGGAACTTGATATCTTGAAACATATAGGTAAAAATATTTCACATCCCTTTATACGAATGCGAATTGTGATAGGAATCATGATTTTGCATTTATTTTGTATGTAACGTATAGTCATTTACTGTTTTGAAAACGAAAGTTTGTTAAGATCTTATTCACGTTTGATATTAGCAAGAGCTGAAATACGATTGTTGTCATCTTGCTGTCGAATGAAATATAAATATTTAGGTCACCCTTTCTTGATACCATCAGAGCCGGAGAAATAAACAATACTAGTTCATGTGTCACTACTATATCACTCTTTAATGTGGCGCATGTCTATAGTTAATGAACCATTTCTGAAGATCGGCATTAAAACGTGTTTGCTCAAGATCATTTCTTGGGTCATTTTTGTAGTTTTTTAATTTATCTTGGGCTCACGTTACTGAATCAATATCGTCACCTGATACTAGTAATATTTTAATCGTCCCTCAAAGACAAGTACAGGGTAGCACTTCTTAGCAATCTAGATCTGGAACATGAAATCAAGCTAGCTGTCTAAATTAATTTCCCTTGATGCCCGAATGCTTCATGATTAAAAGGCACGGATTTTGGGAGAATGTTTGAGACATCGAGTTACAATTGACATTTTGGCGGTAATAATACTTCTATTATCATACCCGATAGTATAAATTTTCATCCTGTGCGAATCATTTCTATGTTTCATCTCTCTCTCTCTCTCTCTATTGCGTTGCATTTCGTCTGAATGTTATTGTCCTACATAATTATATCATGTATTATTAGTTAATGACGAAGGTCTGCTTTTTACCTCTTCTTAAAGGCCCTAATGGTATACAAAGATGCAGTTATCATTTAATATATCACTACGTATGTCCCATATTCCGGTTAAAAGACCTAACGTTACATGAAGCAAGCAATGTGATACATTAAAGGAAATGAGTAAAGAGTCTTTGTGATTGTTCGTCTTTTGGTAAAGGTATCATTATTAGGTTTGATTCAATCTCGTAAAGATTAAATACTGACATGAGAGATGAAATGACGTGCAAAGAATACATAATCATGGGCTGGCTATGGCCCTCATACATCTCCCCGCTCTCTGAAGATACGAATGCAGCATTATCTTAAAAATAGAATAAACCCCATGGCATAATCAGACAGATAAAGATCTCAGTGGTGTAATAATCATTCATCATCAGCGTATTACTAGGTCTGGGGTAAATATTAATTGCCCCTCCATTTGTTACTGATGATAACTTTTGTGTCGTCTGACAGGGACCAGAAGTCAGTAGATTTAATTACATTTATTACCGGTAGGAGTAACTAAGGTACAACAAAGAGAAGTATAACAAGTATAACGATGGAAGTGGGAGGTGTGGGAGGGCAGTCCCCCATGTTTCATGCTGATGAAGATGTATCCACAGTAGAATGTGTGCCGTCTAGTGATACAGTGGTACTACATGAGCAGCAACGGTTGAAGTGAAACTAGTTAACGAGTTTGAGAGAGTAGTCTTAAAACAGTTGTTGTATTATGTATAATTATACAGTGCGTCCCAGAAAAAACGAAACCGAGAATTATCGATGTTTTATCATAACTTAATCACAACTATAATTAATGAATGACACATATTTGTAAAGCTTGGAGTCTCCTCTTTCATTTGATGTTTTAACTTGTCTCTTTACATCTTTGTGTTTTCACTTGTCTCTTCACATCTTTGTGTTTTCACTTGTCTCTTCACATCTTTGTGTTTTCACTTGTCCCTTCACATCTTTGTGTTTTCACTTGTCTCTTCACATCTTTGTGTTTTCACTTGTCTCTTCACATCTTTGTGTTTTCACTTGTCTCTTCACATCTTTGTGTTTTCACTTGTCTCTTCACATCTTTGTGTTTTCACTTGTCCCTTCACATCTTTGTGTTTTCACTTGTCTCTTCACATCTTTGTGTTTTCACTTGTCCCTTCACATCTTTGTGTTTTCACTTGTCTCTTCACATCTTTGTGTTTTCACTTGTCTCTTCACATCTTTGTGTTTTCACTTGTCTCTTCACATCTTTGTGTTTTTACTTCATTTTATTTCCATTGTTTTTTATCCAAGTTTCTACTTTCTACCCTTTTGCATACTCTTCATTTAATTTAATTCGGTTGGCAAGAAACGATCGATATTATACAAGGATAATGCGTTGAAGATTAAGCAAAGACTTTTTGATATTTGGTTTCTTGGGAAAACGTTGTTAAATATCTTTCTGCCATGTACTCTATACTGTCAATTGATTGAAAGCATAACAATTTGTGGATTGCGACAATAAATCATAATTATCTATGATATTGCGTGAATCGTCGAATTGTGTAACTGTTTTACGATGTAAGTAAAGAAAAAATAAAGTGGTGTGTTACGGAACGAAAAGAACATGCAAAAAGAAATATAGGTACATAAACGGAAATTACACCCCCTTATCAAGGAGGCAGATTGATATGTAGATACTTCATATACGGCAAACTCTTTAAAGCCTTTTGATTGATCTTATATTCCAGATTGGCCGGAGCTGATCTTCGATGGGCTGTACAAATCTCTGGTAGAAGACACTATATTGTGAACTTCGAATTCCATCGCAGTCACGTGGTTCACCCTTAGTCGAACATATTGGAACTATCAGGTGACTAGTCTGTATAATAAATAAAGTTAAGGGGTTCATTTTACATTGATTTGATTATTCATCACGTGTTCCTTATATATACTGAGTGAACTCTTTTAGTATATGACCTGCTTTAAAGATACTATGTCCCTTTTGCAGCCGACATCAAATTCTGTAGAACTTTGCAGGAATTTGTGAAATTTAAACATTAGCAGTGTCCTAGTATTCAAGATTATGCAAGGAAACCGTTTATCTTCTAGACTTCACTGTCATACACTATTTAGTGACTGACTGACATCTTTTATCGTTGGTAATAACATACATAAAATGAGCTGTAACAGGTACATGAGCTTTTGTCTACATCAATAACCCACTACTTGTAATGGCCAAAATTAAACTGATTGAATCTTTGTGCAGCACAAAACGTATGACCATTCGTTAAAATGGTCTAAAATCAGACTATTACTTAGGTGATTGCAATCACTTAAGTCCGATTCGACAACTAATGGTCGTTATTTTCCCACTAAAAGTCATTTTCAAGCCCTTCCGTTTTGAGGGAAGTTCTAAATTAGTATTGTCTTTCAAATGCCGTTGGAATTTAACCTTTTCATTTTTTGGCCTGCAAATGGGACATAATACCTTTAAGAAAGAAGCCTGAAATACATGTTATATATCATTTATATTTATTTGTGGTGTCCTCCATTTTAAAACAAAATATTACAATCTGAAATAGAACAAAAGATATAAATATGCAATAGAAGCATGTTTGTGACTCGTTATCCTGGAGTTATTATAGATCAGCAATTGAAATGGGATAAACACATTGAACATACATCTGCAAAAGTTAGTAAGCTTATTCAATTTATGGGCCGGCTTCGTAATTATTTGAATGAGCCTAGCTTAAAATTGATCTATCAATCCATTATTCTTCCTATGTTTGATTATGCTGATGTAGTGTACGACTCAAGTAATAAAAGATATATCACTCAATTGCAAAAGTTACAAAATAGAGCAGGCAGAATTATACTTGGGATAAGTCCATTCAAACACATATCAAATTGTAATATTCACCAGATGTTAAATTGGGAATCATTGGCCTGTCGTCGTTTAAAACATACAAACTCTATGGTTTTGAAAATCCTTCATGACCTCAGTGCCCCTTATTTAAAGGACTCCTTTCACTTTGTTTATCACCAATATCCGTTACGTTCCATCGGAAAATTTTGTCTTTACCTAAACCACATACCGAATCATGTCGTAGAATGTTTTCATATCGTGGGCATCACATTTTAACGTCTTATCTTCTACTTTAAAATCATCCCGAAATTACAATGAATTCATAAGGTTATTAAATAAACATACGTTGAAAACTATCTCCCTTTAGAATAGAAGAATTTAATATTGATCAATAATAGGGTGGGTGGGGGCATGATATTGTGTAAACGATGTTTTTTTTTTATATTATACCAATATGTTAAGAATTTTAATTTGTGATAGACCCCTATATCCTTTTCTCTCATTTTGTTTTGTATTTGTAAACCGGACCCCTCGGTAGAACAGCTGTGCTGCACTGGCACAGCTGAGCAGGGCGATCCATCCAATGTTATTTTCTCATGTTATTATGTAAATTGTTATTTATATGTTTTTATATTGGTGAATAAAATTAAATCAAATCAAATCAAATCACATATAGGGGCCACCAAAACTGGGAACTTTTAAGTATGTAAGATCTGTCGGAGATATTCTCTGCTCTGAAATAATTCCTAATGTTTCTTTTTTTCTGGAATGGTAAACAAAGGAAGTCTTTAGTCTTCGTTAATTATATATCGTTCGGTATGTAATATTTTCTAAATCTTCAGCTATTGAAATAGCATGTCCACTATTTGAAATACTCGCAAACAAGAATCTCGGTCCATCGCCAAAACACGCCATACTACAAAGTACCACTAAAATATTCTTACGATATTGTATTCTGGAAATCAATAAGTACAAAATATATAGCCTCCCCCACCCCTCCTCTCTCTCTCTCTCTCTCTCTCTCCCTTTCTGTCTCCCCCTCTCTCTTTCTCTCTCATCCCCCTCTTTCTCTTTCTTTCTCATCCCCCTCTCTCTCTTTCTCTCTCATCTCTCTCTCTCTCTCTCTCTCCCTCTCTCATTTTCCTATCCTCTCTGTTCCTTGACATATCCCATCAAAGGTAAATGCCCGTAAGTGTCTTCTCATGAAGAAAAAAAAACTGCTTGGCACTGAATTTCCTTGAAGAAAAGGCTTCGATCGCAAATATTTCGTGAGAATTGTGAAGTTAGTTGGTAATGGATTCCTCTTCGTTTTCTCGTCCAGAAAACTTGGTTTAGCTGGAGGGTAATTTGATCAAGTCGAAATGAAAACCTATCCAAGGTCTCGCCTCTTTGGAAAAGAACACATCTCATAGGCACTTGGTTGTCCAAGATAAACAGCATGTCTTGAAGGCACAACAAATCGATGCTATAGAAATAAGATGCAATTTATGATTGATTGTTGGACAAGAAAACAACTTGAGAAGAATATTCAAGATAATTTTATTTTGGCGTAATTTAAAAAAAATGAGAGGATGTATCTTTCCAATCGTCGCTAAATCACAATTGTTTTGCCTTTATGGGGCCCTCAAAGGAAATTTACATATTTTGAACAACATCAAGGAGAAATTAAAGCCAATTCAAATAAGTAACGATATTTTCCTAATGTGTTTTCCCTATTGGGCAATCACAATAAACCATTTCTTGGCAAATTTTTCCTTTTCACAACCGAATACATTTTCCTCGGTTAAATAATGATTATGCAGTGTGGATTTTGGTTGTCATGGTAATGGATGCGGAGGCATGCAATGAGCAGAAAATAAAACTACCATTCTTAATCTATTCATTGCTCCCTAGAGATGAATAGGTTTTAGAGGTGGGCCCCGTTTTAATGTACGCATGACGAGGTTGCCAAGCAATCTGTTATTGTTAGGGGTGATGTATTTAATGTAACGATTAAAACGTCATTACAAACATCGACACACAGTGCATATTAAAGCAATGTTGTGTATGTGTTGCGTTTCGTTTAATTTTGGTTGAATGACCTTGTTTGCTCTTGTGAGACGAATGCATTCGCTACTTGATAGTACATGAATATTATATTGTAACTCAAACATAATAACAAATGTTAATCAAAACTGTTTATACAGTGTGTATAAGGAAAAAGTGTAAAGTATTAAAAAGTTATAACCTATGAGATCTTGAATCATATTTTATGGTATAAAGGGTAACTAATAACCTGTGTAATGATACCACATTCATAATTGTACCTCCACGGATGACTGAGCAGCAGGCTTTTCAACAAGTATTGTCAAAATCATCTTGTACCAAGTTAAAAAAAAATTAAAAAAATAAATAATAATAATAATATTCGGCTTTTATATAGCGCCTAATATACATCAACGATGTGTCTAAGTGCTTTACAGATATATTATTACCCCGGTCATCGGATTCAGGCTTACCCGCACACAATGTATGTATATTCTGGCGGATACCGGCGCTATATAAATATCCATATTATTATTATTATTATTCTCCACTCCCTGGTGAGCATTCCAGCCAGGCGTCATTTCTACACGCGCACACTTGCTCATCTAACCACATTAACTTTCGCATCCTACCGGGTACCCATTTAACACCTGGGTGGAGAGTGGCAAATGTAGATTAACGTCTTGCCAAAGGACATTAGTGCCGCGGCGGGACTCGAACCCCATACCTTGTGATCTGCACTCGGGTGACTTATCAACTAGACCACAACACCTCTAAAAGCCACTATTTGTTTGTCATCTCATTCCAAAAACAATTGCTCCTTTATTTACACTGAATATTAGGCATTTGAAAAGAAAAGGTGTTAATATCAACTCAAACTGAAGGAAATGCTTATTACAAAAAATATTTATGATATTCACTTCGTTATGATGGTTACAATCTTGACTTCATTCGCATCCCTTGTTTAAGGTAACTTTTCTCAATGAGTTATAGTGTTATACACAATGGATAAGGTTTATTTGGGATGTTATCTTTTATGAAAGTCTAAACAATAAAGCACTGAAGCACGATGCATAATTTTGTTATTTTAATGATTTAAGACCAGAGAAGCACATGCATATGGTCTGACCTCGGCATTACGGCAACGCCGAATTGTAATTTGGTCAAATTCAACACTTCGCGTAAATAAGGCCATCATCGCACTGTTGCGTCAATGAGTTGTGTTTGTACCCAGAGAGGGAGACAGAGTCAGTGTGTTTGCATATGGACTGACTTGTCCATTTATGTGCCTGAATGTCCTTGAATGGCGCAAGGAAAATGACACCTCTTGTTGAATGAATCCATCGGCTGAACATAACGAGTCAAGACACTTTCAGATGTCACTATTTCCGTGAAATATGGATGTAATAGATATATAGCGCAAGATTACAGATTTGTTCGAAAATCAAGTATTTTCCAGATGAACCAAGCAGCCACTTTACGATGAAAAACAAAACAACGTATATCCCTCAATACAATTGGAAACAGCTTTTGAAGATCTGGATATTTGTGGTCGGAACTTCTTGTAATTCTTCTGTTTCTCTCCCCCTCTCTTTCTCTAAATTCATGTTATGTTTGAAATCCTATCAGGCTATAATCTTCAAAACAAAACTATTTCTTCTCTTTACAGGATGAAGTCTCTATCGCTACCAACCTTCACTGGAGCATTGATGGCTCTCTTGGTTTCCATGGGAACGACTAATGCAGTCATTGCCTGGCCCTGCCCATTCCAGTGCGAATGTGACTCTAGACTACAAACAGTACGGTGTGCCTATGTCCATGGGGACCGTTGGTCTACAAATCCAACTAACATCCCGAGTGATGTAAGATCACTGCACATCTCTGATCAAAACATTTCATCGGTGAGTGCTCTTTCTCGGTCAAACCTTACAAACCTCCGCAAACTGGAGATGGTGCGAAGCAGTATCCGTGAATTACAAGACAATGCTTTAGTGATGGCACCGAAACTAAGACGTCTCAATTTGAGTGAGAATAGTCTGATAGCCATGCCACACGCCGTGTCATCTTTAAGAATTTTAAAAGAGTTGATTCTAAGCAACAACATTGTCACAGACCTCAATCCCTCCGATTTTGAGAACCTGACTAAGCTAAGAGTCTTAGACTTGAGCCTTAATAATATATCTATTCTGCCTCCGGGTTTATTCCAACCATTGTCAGAATTAAGAAGATTAAACCTGAGCTACAATACAATCATGTCAATTGATGATAATACCTTCCAGACTCTAACACACCTTGAGGATCTATCTTTGTCCAAGAACCATATCCAGCAGTTATCACCAATCTGGATGAACAGTCTTCGATCTTTGTGGATTCTTGAGATGAATGCCGCCATCATTGACCAATCTCAAGCAACAAATCTTTTACCAATCGATGAATCTGTACGGTATCCTAATCTTCAACAACTTCGTTTAGCTGGAAACATGATGTCTGACCTACCTTGTGATGCTCTAAGAGAAATGTCTGGTCTGCAGCTTCTCGATTTAAGCCATAATTACATCAAAGTCATCCCAGATTATTGTTTCTGGGGAATGATTTCTTTGGAAGAACTTTTGCTTATTTCAAACGAAATATCGGTAATGGAATATTGGGCTTTTGAAAATGTGACACAGTTATCAACGTTGGATTTGTCTTCAAACAGTCTCGAGGAAATAGAAGCGGGGATATTCTACAACACTAATCTACAATCTTTGTACATAGGTTCAAACAGATTCCACACGCTTACAGAGAACACATTTGCGGGAGCGTACAGCTTGCAACAGATTTTTCTTCGGTATAATCAAGTATCCGAAATATCATCTCAAGCCTTTTGGTATAACGGTAGACTTACTACCGTAGACCTTCGCGATAATGCCCTACGAAGAGTAGGGGCAGAGTTTATTAACTTGACTGCTTTAACTTTCCTTGCATTTAGTGGTAACAAGATACATACAATCCAGACGAATGCATTTGAAGGCACATCGATTAGTCTTATCTATTTACATAATAACAGCCTTACCACACTCTCCAGGCACGTATTTTCATACATGCCCACCCTGAGTACAATCTCTTTATCAGGGAACCCTTGGCATTGTGATTGTAAGGTTCGTTACCTATGTGAAACCATGATAGATGCCATGGAAACAGGAGAACTCTTCCCTTGGTATGAAGATGCTGATGAGATGATGTGTGCTACACCCAAGTCATTCCAATATCAAGAGATGCAAACTGTCAAACCATTTCAGATGATTTGTACAACCTATGCTTCTGCTTTAGCTATTCAACTGATTGTAGGACTATCTCTATCAGCTGTGGCTATAAGTACAGCATTGTACGTCGTTCAGCTCTACTGCAAAGCAAAGAAGATGGAGAGGAACGGGGTTGGAGATGCAAGCAAATGTCTGGCGTAGCAGGAGAACTTTGGGAAGGCTTCAACCAAAATGAACAATCACTCATTGGAGTTGGAGTCATTTCTCTTTGTATGGTTTTGCTCACTTTTCTACGAATGCTGGAAATGTAATATTTTGAATCTCGAAATACAAATACATGTATTTTGGATTGTAGTTGAATACAAAGCAAATGATTATTATAATGATGAACCATTAATAACGATAAAGGTTCTTCGTTTGATGTACAGCGCATCTCGCTAAAGAAGGTCCCTATATGCTTGATGATTCTGATTATCGTCATGGTGTTGGTAATGGTGTTTAAAGCTCAGGATTGAATGAATGAATGAATGGCATGAAGGTCAGCTGATTTTGTCACCAGGCATAACTTTGTCATCGTCACACATATGACAAGGAACAGTACTGTTCTGTGAAATCACTACGTTGATGGTTGCTGAAAGGCCGAAGTGGCTGTATATCATGTTAAAGATAAAGAAAAGATCGGCTTTGATATATGTATTTCAACGATTATGTTTATAAGTACAGTAATGTCAGTTTTGTACATACATGTTCAGTTTAATGATTCTAATTGTAATTTTAAACATTCCATTTATAGTTGACGAGTAAAATTTGTTTGCTTTTTCATCTTTTTGAAAATACAATTGAAGGAAGCCATGTCACATGGTAAGATGATAGCTTACCTATCTTCTTGGATTACAGGTGGAGTGCATGATCTGCTTGAGTAGAACAAATAAATCTATGAATTCCTTGAATTTTTTAATCACTTTTTCCTCTCTTGAGATGTATCTAAAGCCAATAATTGTTAAAACATTATCAAGTTAAAGATACTATGTCCCTTTTGCAGCCAACATCAAATTCTGTAGAACTTTGCAGGAATTATGAATATGTCATGTATGTCCTATCTGTGAAATTTAAACGTTAGCAGTTTCCTAATATTCAAATTATGCAAGGAAACCCGTTTACTTGCTAGACTTCACTGTCAGACACTATTGAGTGACTGACTGGCCTTTTCATCTGTGGTAATAACATACATAAAATGAGCTGTAAAGGGTACATGAGCATTTGTCTACATCAATAACCCACTTCTTGTAATGGCCAAAATTAAACTGATTGAATCTTTGCGCAGCATAAAACGTACGACCATTCGGTACAATGGTCTGAAAAATCAGACTATTACTTACTGGCTCTATAGCTCCTAAGTCGATTCGACAACTAATAGTCGTTATTTTCCCACTTAAAGACATTTTCAAGCCCCCCCCCTTTTTTAGGGAAGTTCTAAATTAGTATTGTCTTTCAAATGCCGTTGGAATTTAACCTTAACATTTTTTGGCCTGCAAATGGGATATAGTACCTTTAAGTGATATTTTTTACCTATGAGCAGGGGTGATTGATGTCATTATGATGCTACAACAGGTTATTATACCTTAGGGCTTCACCCCAAATCATAAAACATTACCCTTATTCCTGAGAGTATAATTCCTCTTTCGTTTTCAAACATTGAACGCAGTGACGGATTAAGAGGGGGTGTGGAAGATGCACACCCGCTCTGCTTGATCTCTCTCTCTTTCTCTCTCTCTCCCTCTCTCTCCCTCTGTCCCCACCTTACACACACACACACACATACACACACCCTCTCTCTCTCTCTCTCTGTTTCTGTATTTACTTTCTCTCTGCATCATCTCCAATAAGAGGCGGCTAGGGTTTTAATGATCGCCTCCATAGCCTATTTCATGTATAACAGAAACCATGATTCGTGACTCTTAGATGTTGTTTTTTACCAAGAAGTACAGGTTAGAATATGCGAGACCTCTATATTGGATCTATTTCATCTAGCGCGGATATACTCGATGGCTTGTCTTTAGAGGGGATATATTTCAAAGTACATTTATAACGCACTGTACATTAATTATGTTTTTGTTGTTGTTGTAATCATGTAAATGGCTAATAAATCAACAGATGGAATTAATGATATGTTGAATTTATTGCGAGGAGTTTAAAAGTTTTTCACATGGTCAGTATTGTGTAAATCTATCAATGGTATGTTGCACGTGAGTGTAATTTGTAAGCTAGTTAGTATATTGCATGATGAAAAGCACAAGTCACATCATTCCGTCCAAATATGATAATGAGATATATATTATTTATTTAGGAAGAGTTTTCTTCCAACCGATATTATAAACATTAAAGTCTTGTAAAGATTGATCAATGCCACAACATTTCAAAATTGTCGTAAACCTACTGATTATCTTTCTCCAAATATATCTGTAAATGAAATATTCATACACTTGAAGTTTTTTTCTTCTTCAGAATCATGGTATTATATGGTATTAAATGAATAATGAAAATCATAATTCAGGTATCACTTGCGTGTATCAAGGTAGTAACCATGGTTACACAGACGTATGTATGTTGGTTCAATAAAAAATAAAATATTGAATATAAAGAACCATAGTTATTATTTCACAAGACATTTTCAAATTCCATCTGTCGATTCTGTGTATTATGACATCCAGTTTTCCTTTCATATTGACATCATTTCATCATCAACAAGATGATTTTTTTCAGGAGCTAAAAATATTCATTGTTCCATCTGAAATTGATTTGGTTATTGATCTAGCTTCTGAAGGTCTGTGCAGATGTCTCTATTTCTTTCTCAATTTAACTATTCCCGACGACAGAAAAATGAAAATAATTTTGCCCTTTGTGAAAGCATAATATTTACTCACAATCCCATAGAGCATTTTCTTCACGGTAGGATCTCCCTTGAAGACCGGAAGAGTCTATTTATTGGTTTGCCTGCCGATATTAAATTGATCTTGAAAAAGAAAAAAATATTTTGTGGACATCTTGGCTTCGTAAATCTGTTCATGAATATTTAATAATGATAAAATGTTGAGCAACAAACGTGATGTCTCTCTGTAACTAAGACAACATTGATTTTTCACATTATTCTATACCGTTTTTATAGAAATTGAATAAATGTCCTTTCTATCTCCTCTCATTTTTTACCCTCCTCATCTCTCTCTCTCTCTCTCTCTTAACTCTCACCATGTTTCTCCATCTTTGTCTTTTATTTTGTTCCTCTCTGTTTTCTGCCTCTCTTCTCTCTCTGCCTTTCATTCTCTGCTATTATATTTCTCTTCTTTCTGCTCCTAAATCTTAAATTGATTATGTCTACTTGTATGTCTTTCTATCTTATATTCATGCTTTTCTTATACACAAATCTACATGTATATGATAGGCTAGTGGTTAGCCCAGATACTTTGTTTATTTAGTGGTGGTGCTGTGACGTATTGTGCCCACAAGATGGTAGCATTCTACATGCTAAAGGATCACAAATAGCAAATCCCCACTCTCTAAAACATTAACAATTATTATCAAGTACACCCTATGGCTATTTTTTATTAATGCATTCACTTCCCACTTTAATTTATCTTCTCTTATTTTCTCACGCTTTGCAGTTATTTTTTGCTTTGTTTTCATCAATTTTCATTTTTGACACAATTTTTTAATCTTCTAATATTTTATTCTGCTTCCAACACTAAGAACTTTTTTTGAATATTCAGTATTTCTGTTTCAATTCTAATCAAACTTATGTTGACACTGTTTACGTTATATTTTATATTCATTCATTTTCGAACCCAGTGGAGTTTTTTAGTCTTATCAATGTGAAAACAGCAAATTGTCAGAGTTCTCATAGATTTTTGGAACATGCAAAGGAAATTTATATTAGGGATGGTTTTTTTTTCTTAGAAAATGCAATTAGTGCATTGTATTGTATTTTTTTAATTTGCATGTTTTTCCCAGGTCATGCCGACAAATTTACGTCAGTGTCAACTATTATCTTCCTGTTGCACTGTTTCTTTAATCTCGAAATCCCTTCTTTTTTAAACACGATTAATGGATAGAGCTCTGAACGTTAGAATGATGTATTGTGATGCTATCTTTTAAATTTGAATAGCATAACACTAATTATTTGATATCAAGATGAATGCAAATTTGTTATCAACATCGTAAGTTTATATAATTTATCTATTTAGTTATTTTCGCTTAGGTTTGGTATGAGCAAGAGTTAACAAGATGTAATAAAATACTGAGAAAACAGTATGTGATGTGGTGTTGTTTTCTATTTTTCTGAATAGTGAGGGTTCAATACCCCTCCCTCCTGTCCCGGATTATTACCCCCAATCATCTACACTCTTAGACAAATACACAAGTGATATCCTAAGTCCTTTGGGAGCTCATACAGGCCTGAAGTGATATTATACGCTATACAAGAACGGAGTATTATTGTTGTTATTAACCAGCCCTCGCTCGGACAACACCCCGACAAGACAGTCCAGGGGTTGAGTTGGCTGTTTTAAGACTGAGGTAGTTGTACGGGAGAAATAGAAAGAAAGAGAGAGAGAGAGAGAGTTTAAAATGAAGGAAATAATCTTTAAAAAGGAGGCAAATAGCTAATACTTTAGAAGCTAAGCTTTTTATAAAACTAGAATGTATAGAAAATGTTTATATTTTCACATGATTGCGTGTTTTCAAATATACTCGAATAGATATTGAGGTTATTGATCATAAACGTCTTCCTAGATATGCTAACAAAATACCCCAAAGGAACAAATTTTCCTCACCCAGAAATCGAAGATGAAATCGTCTGATTGCTTATATAGTTGATGTGGGTGTTTATGATAATGTGATTGTCCATCTAAAATCATCCACGAGGAAGGCCGTTTATGGGAATATCTGCCGAGGTATTGGGTTACTTTCCCCGATCACGATGTCGTTACCATGGCAACTTCTTTAAATCATAATCATTGTAACGATAAGATGTTACTCAAAACTCTTTTAAAGTCTTTCATATTGTATATCATGAGGACAATCACTACAGACACGGATATTGTAGCTACTATATATATACATACAAATAAAGAATTAGGAACTACAATTAAGAAATCTGGACCTACAAAATTATGTTATATAGATAAAAACCACAGGAGTTAAAAAAATACGAAACAGAAAAGATTTTATTTGAAACTATCAATTACTCAAATGTTTCATTTTATTTCTCATAAAACTGTACAAATAAAATACAGCTATTATAATGATAGAAATATAAAGATTTGCTTCAATTTCACCGGTAGAAAGAATACAGATAGGTATAAATATACATATATTTCATAATATTCATGATATAATGTCATTGTATATGAAAGAATACAATAATTTTCAGCATTCCTTCAGAATGGTCAAAGTCAAATACAGCTTTAAAATTTCGAATAATTTTGATATCCAAACAGTAATTTTCCTACTATATCGTACATTTGTACCATGAACCAAAGTCGACCTTTCATACTGATTAGAGAAAAATATCAAAGTACAGGCGACTAATTTGAAAGATCCAATATAATGATAGAAAATCATTTTAATTTCACTGTATGCACATGGTATAGGAATGCAAACTAATGAGTTTGAGGGAGATTATTAACTGAAAAAAGGGAATAATCTTATGAAACATAATAATGTTCAATAGCATAATAAATATAAACATTTTCTGCTATTGTATGGCAAGCTACATTTACTAATACAACTAGAAGTAAGAGCATCAAAAGAAAGAACACGTGTCGGATATATTGTACAGAGCCTTGTATGTATTTTCATTAATAATTACATTTTAGCATTGCTATCAGCGTTATGTGAATTTTTAAAGTACGTGTGTGTGTAGGTTTGCGTTATCTTCTGCTTGTCCGAAGTGAACAGTATGTATACTCATAAAGATACAAAGGAATGTTGCTAGTGTTCGAGAGGTTATAAATAAATATCATAAACTGTTCGCCAGGTTGAAGCATTTACTTCAGTTTGCTCAAGAATTAATTTCGCGTTTCAACAAAACATATTTGCAAAGCCCGGATTTAGCAGATGAAATCCACTTAATGGACTGCGTTTACACTACACACAGAGAAGATGGTGCTACCGAACATAAACCCAGAAATCTTGGTGCATTTTTCTAAGAACACTCTATATATTTCTTAGCTATTAAACCCAATCTTACCCAGAACATCAAACAGTTTACATGTAATTATGTCAAGTTACTTGGAAAGCCTGGGATATAATCCACCTATTTAAACTATTGGGAAATAAATTGAGAAAAATAGATGATGTCTGTTTAACCGTCGACAAAGTAGAAATGCTGTCTTCGTATTTTGAGAATACGTTGAAGGAATTTGCAGTTATCAATCTAAGTCTAATAGTGACTTTGTGAGCTTAAAAATTGCGAGCATGTCGATGAAATAATGTGTAGGCTGCAAATATTTCTTAGAAAATATTATACAAATAATAATGAACATATTTTCTTCAGATACTGTCTATAAACGATCTATGTCCAGAGCTGAGGGTGTGGTGATGCGATCTAATTTAAACATGTTGAGTAGAGTCTCCAAGATGAGTGTGGAGCTGAGGGTGTGGTGATGCGATCTTTAGACATGTTGGGTAAACGGTCTCCAAGATGAGTGTGGAGCTGAGGGGATCGTGATGCGATCTTTAGACATGTTGAGTACGGTCTCCAAGATGAGTGTGGAGCTGAGGAGATGGTGATGCGATCTTTAAACATGTTGAGTAGAGTCTCCAAGATGAATATGGAGCTGAGGGTGTGGTGATGCGATCTTTAGATATGCTGAGTGGGGTCTCCAAGATGAGTGTGGAGCTGAGGGGATGCTGATGCGATCTTTAGATATGTTGAGTGGGGTCTCCAAGATGAGTGTGGAGCTGAGGGAATGGTGATGCGATCTTTAGACATGTTGAGTAGGGTCACCAAGATGGATGTGGAGCTGAGGATAAAGATTGTGAGGAGGGTTGGACGAAGGCTTCCATGGAGGGCGCTCTAACAAAGATATCCTTCCCTTGTTGCGCTCATCCACCCGATCAGCTGAAATGGAAGATAAAGAAGACAATTAAGGATGTGTTATGGTCTCCCAAAATTTCACACTAATAAAATATGCATCATTTTTTAGTTGTCACTTTTTAATATTATTCTGATCATGAACTAATTTAACAATCATTGAACGTTGGTCAAGATGATTCGTGAATTTTAAACAAGTTAAACGAAATGGCGAGAGAGAAAAAATGAAAATAGTATTCCTAAAGAAAATGGCGTTTACCATAAGTTTTTCGTGGTTTCTTAGTCTGGCCTTGAGCCACATTGGTTTGTTGATTTCCCTTCATGCTTTGTGCTGAGTTTCGTCCACTTTGCCTTGAACCTGGTCTAGAGTTGGTGGCTTTCTTTGGTGGGGCGAAGATAGTGTTTCTTTCAGCGAGGGTGATTGAAGTCCACTCCGCCGTCTGTCATATTGATTGGGAGAAAAAAATAGAAGAAAATTATATAATCAATAGAGATAATAATCACTAATCTCTTACACTTCGGTAAGTAAATATGAAAAAGAAGTATAATCGTAATAATCGTAATAATGTGTAGGCCTATACAAATTATTGCAAAAACATTTGAACAATGTCGAAAGAGAATCTTAATCATACAAATTGGACAAAGTCTAGTTGTATAAAAATGCCATCTCTATTCGAGCTTGATTTTGATTTTGGAAATGACTTTCTGCAATCCTACATCAAAGTCGTTCCTTCAACAGAATACTGGAGGAAGTCAAAAACAGGGCCGTGCAAACCAAAAATGCACTTGAAAAATCTGATATGATATGAACTATTTCGTGGTTGTTTTTAATTGGATATGAAATATATAGTATCATGTGAATATAAATACATTTAACGACTTAAATGACATTTCCTGTACAATCCTCAAGTTATTTAAAATGGCACATTTTCCTGCAGTGAAAAAAAACATCGCTGCAAATTTGCTTTTGCTATTTGGGCCACGAAAACAATGCAGCACATTAAATTATAACTACAATACAAATTTTCCAAAGTCTTTAGTACTACAAACTTCTCTACTTTCAAGATCTGGAAACTAGAAGTTCCTACTTTGAATTATTTTGTGGTATGATTATGTCCCACTAATTTTTGAATTAGTTATACCTCCAAATCGCTTCAATACAAGAGAAATTCATGATTATGATTGCACATTCCCCTTTTCACAGATCCGCTAATTTTCATTGTCTGTATTTATTTTAGCTGATGAAACACCGGAAGGGCAAGGAGATAAAAAAATAAAAAAAATAAAAATAAATAGAATGAGTATCGACGTATAATAGTTTTGTTTCATATATGCATGCACATGCCGATGGCCAATCAACAATTTTGTAAGGAATAAAAATAATGCATGCCGACCTTGGTTCTTGAGTCTTACACCAGTTTTGTATAAATGTCTACCGACTTTTAATATATATATATATATATATATATATATATATATATATATATATATATATATATCTAATAAAGCAAGAGAACTGTATACTTCTAATCATGACCACAGCCTGCACTACGTCTCAAATATTTCATTCAGACCTATACTACCAATGGCAAAAAAAGAATCATATACCATTATGATCGCATTAAAGAAAAAATGCCTCACTTTAGTATACCTTCAAAGAAATCATAAACATTTGGAAGAATATTATTATCAAACAAGGAAATTTAACTTTTAGAGGTAATCAGCAAGCAAAGATATATGTATATATTACCTGTCAGACTCCAAAAATGGCTCTGAACTTAGCACTCTATAGAAAACACCTGTCTTCTTGCAACACAACACGCCTATCTATACTAAACCTATATTGTGCACCTGTGCTTATTGATACGTTATACCATTCGATCATTACACGCACGGATATTATGCTATTGTGTAGAGGCACAATTGTCTGTCATGCATTGTGTCGCGGGTAGCGATACGGGTTGTTAAGGCAACGACCAGCTGACTGGAGCTCGTACATGAGACAGAAACAACCGTAAGAGGGCTCACATCGGAAGGTTCGTCTGCTAACTATCATCATCATGGTGGGCCTAACTATTGTTTCTTTTTCGCCAACTTTATAGAAACGTTAAAATCATCATATTTTAAGAAGCATTTTCTGTAAAGATCCCTCTAGCGGTTTCAACATATTACTGGAAACTAGTGCTGGTATTTTCCTACAACCGATTGGGCTACAACTCAGCCCTACCCCCCGCAAAAAAGAAATATATATATATATATACATATAATTATTCATATATATTTTTTTTTTCGGGGGTAGGGCTGATATATATATATATATATATATATATATATATATATATATATATATATATATATATATATATATATATATAAATTAATAATTGAATAAATATATAATTTAAAAAAATGTTTATACACTGAATCCAAAGAATTTAGAAGAATAAAATGATGTGGCCAGCTTGGCAAACGATAACCCAACTGTTAGTTATGTTCTTATTTTCATTTCCTTTTTCTTACCGCATCAGAAACATCTTGAAACTTGGACACGATGACGGGAATGAGGTTGAGAACAGCGCCCCAGTTCGACACTTCACCCGTGTTCAATCCTCGAAACTTCTCAATTGTCTTGTGTGAAGCCAGATCGCTGAAGTCTGTATCCTCTCGCAGATGCTCTCGACAGAACTCGATGACACTTCGGATCTTTTCGGCTTTGGCTCGTTGTTTTTCATGGAGTGTAAGAGCCATGACGGTCTCTCCGATACAGCTATGCATTTCATTGCATAATCTTTGAAGGGTTTCTACCGATGTAAGGAAAAGATTGAGTACGTTGGTGAAATGGGTTGGCCGATCACCGTCTAACTTCTTAGAATGTTCGTAACAATCACGTACCTGAAAAGAGTGCCAAAGTTTGAATTATAGTACTCATTGCGCATTCAAAAAGTTCAAAAGGAAAACGTTGAGATAGGAATTAAAGGTGGAAAATGTTAGTAACTAGAGAGCGGCTTCAACATTTTGTATATAAGATTGGACTATCTCATTTGTTGAAATGCCATTATAAAACACTAACATAAATTGTGTTTTTAGAAGGTGTGTCAACCTCCGCATACCGTGGGCAGGCAAGTCTTAAAAGGATACGAAGCTGGAAAGAGTGTGAATGTATAGTGTGGACGCATGAGTCAAGATGACCTAAAGTCTGAAGTCCCATTACAGCTTCTAAAATATGACTAGTTTTATTCATTCTATTTGGGGCTGCAGTTAGGGCATACACCATTTCAACCGTATACTGAATACGTCACTAATTTTTTATCAAACTATTAATCTTTCTTTATCTTTCAATAATCAAACGGTTTGTTTGTTTTATTTCCAAAAATCATAAAAGCAATAACACAATATAACAGAATCAAAGACTTATATAACAATAATAGAATGATAAAAAGGTTGGATAGTCCATTTCAGAGCCATTAAATAATTAAGATTCAAATAACGAAGTGTACTTGTAATATGGTAGTGATGCTAGGACCATAGGTTGTATTCTGTCCTGTTGGTGATCTTAGCAATGCGTCAATAAGGCTTCTTGTCTGTTTATATAGCTTCTGACATGTTCCTTCTCGTAATTCACGAAGTTCATTAGACAGCTGTGAATTAACACGAGCTAGGTATGGTAACACCTCATCAGGGTTCTGACTAGAAGCCATCTTCTATTCTCAGATCAGAGGATGAGGATGGCGGATGCGACCGGATGACGATCTCTATTTTTGTTGCAATTCTGTAGAAGAAAATCAATGGATGACATTTTGTGAAAGAACAGAAATGTCAATTCATTTATATTTGTGTGATAGGATGAAGTACATAATAAAGGAAACCTCACCCCAAGAATAACTTTACTGATTCTGAGAGATTTATTATATTCTTGCCCATTAATCTACAAGATTCCCCACCAAAGTGTATGAGAGAGGCATAAAACAAGAATAATGTACAATAAAATGTACTCAGCACGACATGGCATCGCCATTTTTTTGATAACGTGGCGTACCATGCGAAGTCGTTTATCAAGTAAATGTATTCAAATTTATGGCTGGTTTCTTCCCACGTGTATGTGGTGAAGAAGCATTATTTTCACCTGATATTAACCATTGTACAGTGTACTACAATTGACATAAAGCAAATTGCATATATAAGTTGATGCTCTTCTTGGGTAAATATTTCTCATAAATGAAGTAGATTTTTCAACTGCTTTATTTTAGTATTTTTACAATTTATTGTTCCCCTGTTATATATTTTTATTTTTTTGTTATTGATGTAAAAAGTCTTTCCAACTAAAGCTTCCAACTTCACCTGGTATACAACACATTTTCAAGAAAATGGCTGCGCTCATGACATGCTAAAAGGCATGACATCTTACCAAGAATATCTTCATTTATATTCTCTTGTATATTTTTGTAAGGAATATTGTACATCAAGGGCAGGAATACATCTCATTTTCAGAATACCTACACTTATTATTTGGGGTGAGGTTTCCTTTAATATTCTCGACTTTCCACCGTTATCTCAGCGTCCAAAAATAGTCTCGCATTAGAAATAATTATGATTTTGACTAAGCATTGACTTGTTTCTTGATACGTCACCTGAATCATAATCGTATGCCTAAATAATGACATAGGGGAGCAGCATACTAAGAATGGAAACTATAAGTTTGGATAACACTAATGAAAGCAAAATGATATGCATTAGGAAACTAATTATGAATAATGTATGAAAAACAAGAGATAATATTGACAATAAAAAGCAATATGCGTGTTGTCACTAAGGAGACAGAGAGTACTCTATTTGCTCTCGTATCTTCCATTGATTTTAACCGTCACCTCTGATCAAACAACTAATGACCAGCTTCAATTAAATTTAAGAAGGTTGTTTCTGCAGCCTCCATTTACTTCCCTCGGTCTGGTTTTAAAGTAAAGACGGAATGGCCGTTCAATTCATTTTTTGTGTCATAACTGAGTTAAAATAATCGGGTGGACCATGTGAACGGTCTGGTATGTATTTTGTCTTGTAGGAATCGTAATGGAATGATGGACCGTGATTTCTGCTCTGAAATTTGACGCCCCCCTAAAAAAAGGGCTACTCTAGTTGGCTACATGTATCTTATTTGAAAACAGAAGACGGTGTGAAAAAGATGTAAATATAAAAATATTAAATGCATATTAACTGTTATGTACTGATGGCATCAATAATCATTTTAACATCCCTTCCCACAGTTATAATAATGATAATAGTAATGTGATATCATGGTTTGTGAAATAAAATACGAAATGAAATAACCGTGCGAATGAAGCCTCACGAGCATAATTCGACATCTTAAAATCAACGCTGCAGTATAATGTTCGGTAATTACAGATAAATAACCAGTCTATAGCTTAATGTCACTCTATCTAATGTACCATTCAAATATATTGAAAATCGAATCAAAGCTTACGTGTATCTTTGAGTAATGACTAAGGGTAAGGGATTTCATCAATAATTCTTATGAACTACCTACATTATGTGGTCCACACGAACATGGGTTTATCGGTAACATCTTAGTGATAAACAAGTTAAAAATACATTTGTACATCGACCTTTGAGCACTGAATAACAATAAATCATAATCACATCAAGTATGTAGACGATTCATTTATTGGCATTTGATACAATTAAAATGATACATGATTAAATATTTGCACGATACCGACAATTGGACCTTTTATCAGTATTCGCGCCTCCATACGTCAACAAGTCTTTGTTCTTCAAGTGAGAGAGAGAGAGAGAGGGAGAGAGAGAGAGAGAGGGGGTTGGGGAGGGGAGGGAGGGGGTAAAGAAAGAAAGAAAGAAAGAAAATGAACCCGAAAGAAGGAAGAAGGAGAGAGACGGAAACATCATGCGAGAGAGGGAAGAGGGTGGAAGAGGAAAGAGAGGGAAAGAAGCTGTCAGATAACAGAGGGACAGAAAAGGAGAAAGAATATGATAGAATTAAAGAAGAAAGAAAGAGAGGGTGAGTAAGAGAGACGGAGAGACAGAGAGAAAGACACAGAGAGAGAGACAGAGAGCGAGATAATGTATGATTAATTCAAGCCAAAGAATAATACAAATATTAGTAGAGCCATAGTTACCAGGGATACAGGTAAACAATCCATGAGAGATACCAGTCAAAGAGAGAGGATTTACTAGGTCGACCTAATCATATTTTGCACGCATGAATTATGCCTTTCAACATATTAATTGTTAATAATGGAAGACCATTCTATGAGTGAAATATGATACAGCCATATGATTGTTTAGGGAATGAATATAATGATAACAAGAGAAGGTAAGGCTGATAATAGTTTTAATATTATGTCAGATGATTTATACAATATTGGAAGTCTTTTTGTATCAGCTTAAAATAATGAGGATAAGTCTGATCATAAATGTTAGATTCATCACATCAAAACTTAATTTTCGAATGTCTATTTTTTTTTAGAGCGGAGAGAAATATTCTATTCAGTTCCCCCACAACATTTTGCACTTACTCATTTTATCACGTTATGTTCATATACCCTTAGTCTGGAAATAGACAGACCAACAAAACAGTGAAAACTATAGTATTTCATTTTATGGTATATGAAATAATTAGTCACGTTTTGTCATTATAGAGTGCCATTAGTGGTCATCTCTAAAAAGAATCATGATGTTACCAAGACAACTCTATGTTGAGGCTAAGCTACTGGGTATACGTCGTTTACCCGCGAGCTAAAGCTAGGGTAATATTTTCCAAAGCTCTTTGGAAGCGCATAGAGATGTTATTTCATAACGTATTATGCGCTATACAAGAACTGAATGTTATTATTATTATTTATAATTTCTCCATTGTAATGAATTTAATGTCCACTAAGCTTCTTTTTGGCACGAAGCCCTACCCTTTTGATGAAAAGATGTACTCTCTTTAACATATAGGAGACAAACACACTCAAAATAATTGTAAATATCAATAGCTAGGCTAAATGCACGGGCTGGGAACGAAGAGGAAAACCTGTTTATTGGAAGTCGACATTTCGAAGCAAAGCATTGACATAGTTCCTGCACTATTTTGTGCATTTGAAAACGTGAATGAAAGAAATATAGAAGGATAGAATGTTGAAGTGAAGCAATATAACAATTATTCAAAAGCCCGACATATGGGATATGGTTTTATTATATTTATTTGCGTAAGGTGAATAATATATATATAAACATGTAAACATGTAGGCCCTTATATGTAGTGTGTGTGTGAGCCAATATATTTACCCTATATATTCTACAAAAATTCTGTGTGCATACTGAAGAGCTCTAGAGAGTTATGTGAGCAGAGAGAGGTTGAATGAACCTGAATGTGAATAGCTGAAACAAGGCATCCACGAATGATGTTTAACCAATAATGCTTACAAACAACTACAAGGTTATACGTCCCCTATAATCTATATAGCTTTGTTTTCAATCAATACTATGTTCGATCAATAATACAATGTAGTTTGCATGAAAACAGGTTTGCTTTGCTTTGCTACTAACCTTCAACTATTAAAGCCTGTGCACCAACTATACATAGCTTAGTAATGGGGTTTGAGACCCGGTATATAATGACGCAATAAGATCATTGTTTTTATGTCTGCTGAATACGTCAATCGGTATATATATTCATCGAAATGCAAACTTATTACAATCGGAATTTACCAACTTTATTTTAACATGAATAGCCTATAAACTATAGTAGTTCATAACAGTACATTATAAAAATCACATGATAGCTTTTTCACATTTCCTATTAACTTCTATTAACAACACATATCATTATTGAATTGTATCTGTATTCATTAGGGAATATAATTCGCATGGTACAAGAATGAAACTGTGTTGAGTTAGTGTATTAAAGAAACAAATAGCAACCCGAAAGCTATACTGTTAGCATCATAACATACTAGATTCAACATTATACATCTGGAAATAATATATCCTAATAAAAAAAATCTTAATTAATGAGATGTAGGTTAACATCAACATAAGATTAATTCTAATCAGTATTTTGATGTGTAATGAACATGATTACTAAAGAAAACATTGAAGGCCACATCGAAGCTTGGGGTGGGAGGGGACCGCAGCAATCCAAAATTATCCCCATCCTATAGTCCTAAGATCGACACATACCCCTGAAACATTATCAATATCATTACTCTATGTGAGAATAAAGTCAAATAGGGCCAAAATATTTCACCGAATTCCCAACCAGTCTATACATTGTATCATTTGCATGGTCTTTATACTTGAAATTAAAATATACAAAGTATAAGTAAACGCCTAGATATAATATAGTTTGTAGTATACTTACCTAGTATGAGACGACAGTAGTCACAGTTCTATCTCACGGTTAATCCTTCTCAGAATACATGTAGTTGTTAATTCAGAGTCTTTTCACAGTCCTGTTGTAATGAGGTGCAAATTAATCTTGACACTGTGTAGTTAGACCTGTCAATCCTGTGTGTGAGTAGTTTGTTATGGCAGGTCTTTATTTACCGTACTATACACTATTGTTGGCCAACTCTCTGCCATGAATGAATGAATGGGTAATGTGAGAGTTCGTACTGGCTTGTATGCTGTTACTATACACACCTTCTACCCATTGTTATATTCTTAACAACGAAGCACTTTTATGTGAATATGTTGAAAAAACTGAATTAACGGTGCTCCTTCTGTACAAAACGCACTGTCTCGAGACCATTCCCGGAAATCATTGAAGCTAATCACTACGATATTACACAGTTATAGTACTTCCATTTCTTTGACATATCATGTCTGATGACTCAACTATATAAAGACCCTAGTTATTTACATTCCAATGAAAACAAACAATACAGTATTTGAAAGAAGACTAGGTGACATCGTGGTTAAAGGGTGAAAATATCTAGTCAACTTTGACTATCTTCGATCGGCATTGACCCGATCCCACGTTGTATACAATCTTACCCCGGGAATACATTGAAGGGCACGATGTCAACAATGCCGTTACCATGACAATCCTTTCCTTGTCACTTCACTATCGTCTTATCTCTCTTATTAAATCGATTTATTTTCTAGTATTGTTTCTATTACCACATAATTGATCATTGAGTTGAGGATTCAAAAGATCAATCAACGACCTAACTGCAAATAAGAAAAGACCCGGCAATCGTGGTCTAAAAATTTGACAGCATGTGTACGTTGAACGCCGTTAACTATACAGAAAGCATATCATTGTTATATGAAAATTTGCTAGTATAGTCTGCAAAGAGTGTGGGGAGCTTATGCTTACGGAGAACAATGAACAACGAATAACAGAATCATGGAAATGATAGAGCGAGAGATAGGGATAAGAGGAGAGGGAGAATAGAAAGGGGGCGTGAGGGAGAGAGAGAGAGAGAGAGAGAGAGAGAGAGAGTAGGGGGAGTAGAATAAGGGATGGAAGGGAGAAGGGAGAAAGGAAGACTTCCAAAGCAAATGGGAAGAAATTAATTAAAGAGACTAATAAATTGAAAGAGCATACATTTTTCAGAGGGAGCTCCGATAATTATCTTGCGAGATAATCCCATAATGCCATTTGCTCTTTTTTTCTTCCGTGAGGCATACATTAATCTATATTTCAATGTTATTCATGCCACATGACAAAAACTATTATATCAATGAAGATGATAATAACAATTATTGCAACAAATGACAAAAAACATGTAATTCCTTAATCTTCGATATCGTCTTTACTATGTATTTCTTCTGTTATTTTCCTTATCCCCTCCATCCCACATCACTTCAGTTGTTCAACTCTCTCTCTATAAATCACTCACTACCCTTGTCCGCGCCATCTCTTTCTCCCCTTCTCTCTCTCTCTCTCACTTCCCCGTCCGCCCATCTGTCTCCTTTCTCTCTCTTTCACTACCCTCCGTCCGCCCCATCTCTCTCTATATCTCTCACTACCCTCCGTCCGCCCCATCTCTCTCTCGCTCTCTCTTTTCTATTTATCTCTCCTTCCTTCTTTCTCCTTCTCTATTTCTGTCTCTCTCTCTAGGCCTATATATCTGTCACGTCCTGCCTGTCCGTCCCATATCTCCCCCTCTCTATATCTCTCACTGCCCCGTTCGCCCCATCTCTCTCTCGCTCTCTCTTTTCTATCTATCTCTTATACCCATCCGCCGCCATCTCTCCTTCCTTCTTCTCTATTTCTGTCTGTCTCTCTCTAGGCCTATATATCTCTCACATCCTGCCTGTCCGTCCCATATCTCCCCCTCTCTCTATATCTCTCACTACCCCGTTCGCCCCCATTTCTCTCTTTTTCTATTTTTACCCCCCTCTCTCCTCTTCCTCTATTCTCTCCTTCTATCAGTCTACTAGTTCCCCCTCTCTTTCTCTCTCCCTTGTCCGCCCCATCTCTCCCTCTCTCTCTCTCTCTGCATCATTTTACTATTCGTTTTTCTTCATGCACAACTAGCTTGGGATTTTAATGTTCAAGGTCAAGTTATATAGGTCTACACCTTTCCTAATCTCGCATGTCAAGTGCAAAAATATAAATGGCTTTATTGCAAAAAATCCACCTACATATAAACAGTCGGTGAGAAATGTTACATGTAATGAAGATACAATTTATCATAGTGTTAGCTATTATATAACATGTGAATGTAGCCAAGTAATGTCAAATCATCAGTCTGAATTTTTTCTTGGATTTCAACCACCAAACTGGAGCTTTGTTTCTACTCAGTTCATCTTTAAGAACATATTTTTCTTTCTCTTTTCAATGACACCATGATAGCACCATTTATTCATTTTCTTCCCATTATCCGACCAGCGGATGAGAATCAAGTTGAAACAAACTATGCCTGTTCAAAATAGATGCCAACAGACATATCTAAAGCCTCTGGGAACATCATGGGCGCAGAAGGAATGGAAATACAGGAAATTATCCATTGCTGGATCAACTCGTTTTCATTTCGACTGATCTTTACGGTACAGCACCACAAACTGATGTTTACTACATGTACTATTTGTGAATACCTATGAAGTATTCATATTATCAACACACAAGCCTCACATTGTAAATATTTGATATCAGTATTGCTCACTTGTTGGTTCTCTTTACCAATTTATATTTTAAAAATAAATCCCTTTGGTCCGATTCCTTCATATCATTTGATTAGATAAATCCCTTTGGTCCGATTCCTTCATATCATTTGATTAGATTTTGACACCAAACATGATTACTTCTGCTCACTTATCTACAAGTAAGTTATGAAATGAATGTCATGTTCATCAGATCACAATAGTACTTATGTTGATATAAATATGTATCACACATGAAATAGACTTGCAGACAAGGCATCAAGATAAAAGCAATGAATCAGATCACAATAGTACTTTTGTTGATATAAATATGTATCACACATGAAATAGACTTGCAGGCAGACAAGGCATCAAGATAAAAGCAATGAAATCAACACCTTGCAAAACTCGTTCAATCATAAGATAATTATTAGGCACATTGAAATCAGAATCAGATAACCATACAAATAAAATATTTCTTCAATATATTTTTTCTTTAAAACAGCTTTCTATTCTTCAAGAAGTCTCATTGAGTCAAAGGGAGTAACTAACTTGAAAGACATTGGAATATTTGGAAAAGATATGACTTATAATCCTGCAAGCACAAATGATTTCTGGACCAAACTTTTTCTAGAAAAAAAAATGATGATACATGTGTTTGATGTTTAATAAGTACCACACTCAAAACATCACAAGAAAGCAAAGTATTCGCAATTTGAGTGACTAAGAAAATATTGTCTCATGAAAGAATTATAAACATTGTATAAAACATATTCCTTCTACTAAAGACCAATATTTGTCAAAATTGGAACACCCAATCAATATACTTTGAAAGCACTGAAACCCATCTGTCTGAACTCTGTACTACAATGAAAGATATGAAGTACACCTATAAACACAAAATATTGAAAAAAGCGCTTTTCATAATACACGTAATAAGGACATGGTGACAACTAGACTGAAGAAATTAAGAACTTCTATGTAAAAATTACAGATATATCTTATATTTACAATGTTCTCCTGAACATGTTGAAATACTTGTGGAAAGATGAACAAATAAAGTTTATCTAGAAACACATACGCGTAGAATATAAACAGCATGTGTGCAACATTTAAATGACTCGGGTCATTCTATTGTACTAGATGTCATGACTAGGCTTGTCTATTAAACTATTCACTTTATGTGACTTACTCACTCATAACCATCAACAATTTGCACAAATTATACTTTTTGATTATGTGTATATTTTCTGAAAATAGACATTTCAAGCTCTCCAGTAATATATTAAGTAGTTACTCCCGAGGAGCCCACTGTAACACCATGGATTACTCAGAGTAATCTAATTTGCAACATATTAATGGTTTTAAGAAGTTGTATCACAAATTTGCAATAGAATCTGTGAACCAAATTGAACAGATATATAACATTGGCCTTAAAACATTCAGGCATGAGGCATGCACCTAGACTGATATAACAGCTCTGATGTTAGACAGGACCTGACTTGGTAAGATTTGAAAGCTTATCAGGGTGCATTCTAAAGTAGACCACTGCACCAATGATCAAGACTGCTGCTGCTATACACCCTATGACAATACCTGCAATCTGGCCAGCATTGGTTGATCCTGTAGCTACATAAGTCCCACCACTCTGTGTCTCTACAGCTAGAGCATTGCCTTGTCTGGTGAACTCAACCTTCTCCCAAGTTGTAAAGGATTCTGGGTCGCTACGGAAGAGCTCAACAACATCTGAAGATGATCCGTTCAGGAAGAGACGTAGAGTGAAGGTCTCGTCAGCGGTGGTGATTTGACCAGTGGGGTAGATGGTGACAAAGTTACTCTCAATTTTGTCTCCTGGGATATCATCCGGTGAGCCATCAACACGCTCTATCTCCCACTTACCCTGCTGTGGATCCCATTCAACGACCTTGATGTCTTCTAAATGATCCAGGGAACCTCGACCAAAGTTCAGCTCACTACAGATTACGAAAAGAAAAGGTTATAATGATACAAACAATGCTACCTTGAATTGAAAACAGTTCAGTTTGATGATGTGGAACATAGCATATAGAAGATGGGAGAGTATCAATGACTGGTAGCTCAATGATAATAGCATAACATAACTTCATGACTAACTCACCTGTGAGAAGTAGTCACATTGCCTCCTGTATAGCCAATAGCAGTATAAGCTGTCTGCTCAACACCAACCTTCATACGTCCCTTCTGGCTACGGTTGGAGAAGTTGTTATTCCTTGTGCACATGTAGTGGTGCGTCCCAGTTTCTGTGACTTTGAGAGGCTTGGCATCAAAATAAGTACCAGCATCATCCAACTCAGACATCTCCCCTCGAAATTGACCTGGAAAGTCAAATTGATAAGGGTCAAGGGTCAACCACTATGAGATTGCACAGTTACTCATCTCCACATGGCATCAAATTATGATATGACTTAAGACCTATACATATAGCAACATCAAAAGAGATTTCAAATTGCCTTAAATTGAAATAACTTATTTATAGATTTACTGAACTAAAGACTAGGCCCTAAAATGTTACATCAGAAAATGGAAGGACTAGTTTCCAAACTATAGGTTTCTATTTCTAGAAATTAATCGCTAAACTTTCTCAAAATTGAAAATCTTCACATGACTTACCTGGTTGAAGAACAGCCATGTTTATGAGAGTCTGAGCACCTAATCCCACGAATGATGTATCTTCTAGATGTTTAGGATAGCTGTTACCATACTGCCCACTAACACCAAAAGGCTCATAGTAGACTCCTGTACCTTCCACATAGTTCTGTTCTTTGAGCAAAGCAATGTTGCTACGGTCTGTTCCTTGACGACCTTGACCATCATTATTGTTTGGATTTGAATTGGATCCAGTCCATCTAAACAACAAATCATAGATCATCAACAGGATGGATTAAATCATTCATAAAGTGAAAAGTGGAGAGAAAAGAGGAATTCTAAAATTATATGGTCTCTGCAATGAAAATACATGAAGCCAGGATGCAGGAGAAATATCATATCTAAATATTATGCCAAATTACTACTGTGTCATCATGAGAGAAACACTGTTTTTATTCATACATTTCGCATTAAAAGCTTTGAAAATATAAATGATTGTCCTTAATCTTTACTGTAGTTCCACACTTTTCTTCATTAAAATATTATGAGAAAATTTGTCATACTATTAAGTTAAACAGGATTTAAATTGACTTTTTAGTGATTCTGAAAACAATTCCTTTCACTACTTACTGTGGATGAACAAACTCTCCCGGCATCATTTCCAAATTGTTTGGAACAAAATCATATTCCACTGCAGGAAAGACTTGAACAATGTTGCCTCGCTTCCCTCTTACGTTCAGATTGTACACAGTGTTAGCACCAACCTCTGCAGGCTTAGCACGAATGGCAAATGTATGAGACCTGAATGAAGAAAAAAATGGCATGGTTGTGATTCAAGAGGGATTTACATGTTTTCAAATGAAAATGAATCATTGAATTGTATATGGTAAGTGTACATTAAATTGGTTGAAAAACAGTTCCTTTAGTCTTGTCTTTTTTAAAACAATATTTACATAATGCACCTTGAAATGATTTTTTATTACTACATGGGTATCTTACTGTCTAGCACTGTGGACTGATTTTATGACATGCCATAAAAAGATTACTGGTACCTTCAATATGCAATAAAAACTCACAGGAATGATGGATGGCAGACAAAAAAACATGGTGGCTAATATGTAAGTTGAGCTTTATGACAACAGTAAAAGTTTCAAATTTCATAAAGCTATCAAAGCATTTCATAGAAATTCATCTGTCTCATCCTGCACACAAAACCTTTTCTATTTGTTTCCTACCTGTCTTGAAATGTCCTACCAAGTTGAGCTGTGTTAATAGCAAGTTGTAGATTGAAGTTATCTCCATTAGCAGCATCTGTGAACATCTGAACATTAGGGTTGTTCTCAAAGACATAGCCTCTATCCTCTGCTTCTTCCGCTGTTAAACCATATCTACAACAAAATCATTGCAGAGTAGTTATTTTATTGATAGATTATTTATTTACCGAATATAAAAACATAATATAATGACAAAATTATTTCAAAAGGATCACCCTGCTCGGCTGTGCCATTACAGCACAGCTCTCCTACTGAAGGGTCCTAAGACGACAATATAGTTTTTAAAAATTTAATATTATAACAAAAAAATCATGATAACAAATTTTTTCCTTCAACTTCCAACTTTTATTCAATAAAGTAAAAAATACAAATTTTTTAATTTTGTTCATCTTTCTTCATGTTACAAGATTTTTGTTGTTGGATAAAACATTGCATATTGTTTTGATCTGAATCCTCTTTGCTCAAATATATTTCTGGCAGAAAAAGCAAACTTTATCTTATACATGTTTTTGAAGTTTCAATTTGAATCCTTTATTCTATAAATGATTATGAATTAATGCCAACAAGTAATTTCATTGAAATATGACTTAACCCCTAATGCCAATGAATGTTGTCTACAACCTACCTTGTATATACATCAAGTGTACTCTCTTGGTTTCCCTCAGCATTTAGTTCAGCTGTTGTGGATCCATCCCAGCCATCATACTCACCAGTAGAAATGTTATACCTGCATGGGTATACAACAAAAACACTTCTTTGTCAGTTTGGGGTGTAACAACATGACCTCCTAGAATTAATATACTGTAAATGTTCTTGATGTGCCTGTAATTTTACTGCGGAGTTATCATTCATGAACCGAAAGGCTTGGGGAACGTGAATCAAGGAATTGCAATGTCCTAGCTACTCCACAGTATGGGACAAACTGACTTTAAAAATGAAGACCATGATGATGGAGGTTAGTTGATTTAACTGGTTCTTAGTATGACACATTTAGTCCTTTCAGCTTTGCTTGATAGTAGGCCTAGTGGACTACAAGCATCTACCTTACATGTACTTGTAACCACTGTGTAACTAGTCAGACCCAGAAAGACATTAAATTAAACACTGTAACATCTTGAATTAATGAGAATTACTGTCTTTCTTGCTCTCAACAATGATATCATAGAAAGATATCTAAGTTTGGGAATACAAAGACATTGTACACAGTTCAGTGTGAAAGATGAAGATGAAAGGGTACTGCCAAACTGGTATAAAATAAATAACATACAAGCATACCGGTACTTGGTGTAAATAACAGAGCAACATACTAGTATAGCATGCATCATATATCGGAGTAACTTGTATCATATAATGATAAAAAAGGATTAATTACCTTATACGTAAAACACAACTCTCATCGAGAGTTTCTGGGATAGTCCAGTTGTAGGTGTTTGGCTGTCCGTTGACTCCGTTACCAAGGTGATTATCTCTACTCCAATGGTTTTCTCTGCATGCTGGAGCCGACATATTAAATGAAGGATATTCCTTCCACACTCCAAGGGTCGCATTACCACCAGCAGCATTCTCTATCTCTACAGCCTGCATGCACAAAATGAATCATTAAAAACAAAATCATATTACCACTACAATGGAAGTATACTCATTGGATGTTCATGAGCGAAAGAATGTGACTATTCACCATAAGCCAATATCTACATTTGACATTACAATGCGGAGTGACTGTATGATAAGCTACACATGCACAGTTTTGTTTGGATTCATGCGCATTTCTTTCTATCAACTGCCATCAAAATAAATTGGTGTAATTAAGTAACTGGCCTGATCACTGCCTCGATCAGTCTGGGAGAAATTAGTAATGGAGAAAGACAAATATAAACACAAACAAATCCAAATATAAATTATTTTCTTTAAATAGGGGACATGATATTCTGGTAGGACATGCTTGAATATATGGCTATGGTAAAAAAAAACACTGCTGTAGTCATACCAGGCTGTCATTTATTTTACTAAGAATAGGTGTATTGTATGAGCTTATAAATGAGATTCATTTGAGTGTCCTTGAGTCTACTGCTCCCTATCTTACCTCACATGCCTCCTTAGTGATAGGAATGACTGGCCGATTACGATTAGCATTCCTGTTTTCTTGTAAATAGGAGAAGGGAAGTTCACAAGCCCATCGTGATTTCACATTCTGACTTTCAGCTTGGTAGTACTCACATCGCTCTGGATCATTTGTGAAAACAGCAATGTCCTTGATGCATCAAAGGGAAAATACAAAAAACATATTATCAAATAAAATCTGATAATAGAACATCAGTTGATCTTGAACCTAAAAAACGATATGAAAAGTCATCACTAGAAAACAGCAATAATAGGAATAATCTCTTCTCAACACATTCAATAAATAATTTTTTTCTTCTGGATTACAGTTCCTGAGAAACATATAACATTATGCTAAACAGACGGGGGACAGTCTATACAGGTAGCATTAAATAATTGTGGCTATAATTGCAGTCTGTAAAATTGAAGTTTGTAAGATTTTGGGTAATTAAAGTTTGTAAAATTGAAGTTTATGAGACCAACGGAAAGAATTTAGAGGAAATGCACAAGAGAGAAGCAATCTCACATTTTGGAAAAAACATAACTTTAAAGAGTTGTCATGATTTTTTGGAGCAAATTAAACCCCACACCCATAACCGATACACTTCTACCACTTACCATCCCTGCATGGGCTAGCACCCCAGGTAGGTAATAACCATACCCCTCCAGTACTATTTCTACCACTTACCATCCATGGGGTAGGACCCCAGTAAGGATAATGATCCCTCTCTTCTGGACACTCATACCCCCTCCTGGTTCCTTGAGGATTCTGTCTGGTATACCTTGCAGTCTCTCCATTAAGGTTCTATATATTGTAAAACACAAAAGTATGCTTTTAGTGGGATGCTACTGAAGTGAGCTGGAGAAAGAACACAGGGGCACATGTAGTTCATGCACCCTTTCTTTACAGGGAGTATACATGTATGTACAGGTTTTCAACCTTCACAGCAAAACTTTATCAAACATATAACATACATTTGTTAATGTAACACTTATCCCCTCAAAAAGATTATGTAGTGCTCAATGTCTAACATATAATAAAGATAACGATTTAATAGTAATTGCCATAAAATCATACTGTAAACAAATGCATCTTCCATTAAATATACAGTTAAAGGGAAATCCAACCCAAATAGACAACTACTCTAAAAGAAAGCAGAAAAATCACAGAAGCAAACTGATGAAAATTTCAATTAAATCTGACTAAATATAAGAAAGTTATGATTTCCGAAAGTTGTAATCACTATACGTTTGGGCACTTCAAGTTGGCTGAAGCGGTAATGTCAATGTGATGTAGTGCCGGACTACTTTCCCATCTGTTCCAACATATAAAATGACTAAGATTTAAATTTTTCAAAAATTCAGGAGGGTTTATTCTTTTTAGAGGACCTTTAATAATATGCTATCAGAGCTGCCAACCCCAACTGAACAAAAATCCTATTCTTTTCCCCCAAATATCCTATTTTCAAAATAAAAATCCTATTTTTGATCGATTAAGTACTTTCTCACAGCGAACATACGTTTTTTTTGGGGGTGGGTAGCCAATTTGCATAAGTTCCTACATACAGGAAGAAAAATTGTGATGGATCATTGGTTGAATATGCATGATTTTGTCATGACTGGTGTGTTCGATGAACCAATGAACATCCCCAAATTGCCGATGTGAGATGTTTGTATAGGATACTTTACAGGAGAGAATGGGCAATCTGCCATTGAAAATGGCACACACACACAAAAAAAAAATAATAAAAAATAAAAATCGTACTGCCGTTTTTACTTCTAAAAATCGTACTAAATACGATAAAATCGCACTAGTTGGCAGCTCTGTGCTATCTATAATATATTTTGAGTAGTGCCCCAAGGGAGAAGGAACTTACAAAACAGAAATTAATGATATTTTTGTACATGGCAAATGGGAGAGTAGTCCTCGTCCTACATCACAATCCACTGAACAAACTACCAATTTGAGATGTGCATAGACTTAGTGATCTCATATTTCAAACATTCATAACTTTCTTACTATTGGTCCGATTCATTTCAAACTTTTGCCATTCTGTTTTTGTTATTTTTCTGCTTTCATACAAATCAACTTAATACAAGGGTTGGATTGCCCTTTAAATACTGAGAAAGCTCCTCTCAATGTACATGTATAAATACTTCTTAAACTTTATATGAGCAGAACAATGATCCATCATTGAATGAATAAAGAAATTAAATAATATGATTGGTTAATTCAAGTATAATATGATTGGAAAACAAAACACATTTGGGGTATTTAGTACAGATCCCAATTGTTGTTTTTCTATTTCTACAACAAAGCACAGATTGTTATTTTTGGTTGGATACAAAGAAGAGAGCTACAAAGGGAGTAATGTTATACAATACTTTACCTGGTCAGCTGTAAAGAGGTTGGCCTCACGTTGGCGAATCTTACAATTGAGGTAGTAATCAAAGTTCTCATTCATACCATAACGGATGTCTGTGTTACAGTCATAATTATAACACTGGTTAGGGTTCTCTGGGATGGTTCTATACATTAAAAAAAAAAAAAAAAAAATTACCACTCACTCAAGCATCAAACCATGAGCATACAAGAACAAGCAGGAAGTCCATTGGACTTAATTGAAATTCGAACACACAATTTCAACAATACAACTACTAAAAACAAATAACAGCTTGTATAATTGTGGCGGTGACGTTTACATTTTTTACTTCCAATTTTCGGGATGACACACACTTACATGTTTAAAGAAAAATGATAGGCCTACCGACCCCCAAAAAAAAGAAGTAATAATGTTCATATTACTGGGTATATAAACATTGAAAGTGGATTTAAATTCAGAATTGTGGAAGGAGACTAGGGAAAGGTATCAACAATTTAATACAACACCATTATGGCTCATCATTACATAGAAGAAACTATTTTTTCCCCTTCAAATTGGCAACATGTATCTGGATTTGAATCCCTAAGATTGGCAGCATGAAAAGCAAACTCACGTGGTAGTAGTTCCATCTCTGACCCATTCTCCACACATGTATTGCATAACCATCTCACAATTGCCATTTGGATCTCCACAGCTGTGCTGGTTAGTCCTGATAAACAAAAACCAATACATGAATAATTGAGCATGCATTCATTAGACTTACCCAGATGCATAAACTTTGGTGTACGTATATTGTAGTATTTCATAAAACTAGTGAATGAAATACATGTAAGTCCACTTGTAAAATATAAAGTGGCTGCCAATGAAACTATATGAATTGCAAGTCTGTAAGATAGACCTATCAGTACTGCCTGGCTGTGCATAACACAAAGGATATTAATTTTTAAAAATCCCTACTGTACTAGCTACTACTACTGCTACTACTACTACTACTACTACTACTACTACTTGACATTTATGTAGCATATTACTGGTACATGATATTATATTTCAAGAATATATGACTCTATACAGCATGTATATGTAAAGTAGAGGCCATTATTTGTCCAGGCATTTAGTGTTTGTTGAATCCACGTATATTCCAGATAATTACTCATCACTTGATTCGATCTTCAAATACATTGTTTGACTAAACCCTGTGATGTCATTCTGTGCCTCATAGAGAAACATTACAGTTGCTAAGGATATATGATCAGCCTTACCTAGAACTATTAGGTAGAGACAGGAAGTGATTAATGACAGGTCAATTAAATGGCCTCTCTCCCTGGGCATCAATTTATCTGATTAACTTACATGTATTGCTAAGGTTAAGGTCGAAGAGAGGAATTATTTCTAGTGGAATAATGGCATTACTGTAGCTTAAAGATAAAATTGAGTTCTGGTCATGCGATTGCATTGTGAAAGAAACGGTGTGGAATCGATCAGAAAAAGTTGATCATGTGGCCAGGGGCGGATCCAGCCAGCGGCAAGGGAGGGGCCTAAAAAGGGGCCCACTTCATGCGAAAATTTGAAAATCGTGCCGGTAGATTTTTCGCTCAGTGGGGAGGTAGTGAGCACTGCATGTGGCATATCCGCATATAAGTATTGGTGTGTACTGCAAGGCTCTGGAATCATCAAAATGATCAGAAATTTGTCCCAGTCTTGGTAAAAGTAACAAGCACTGTACACAGAAAGATGTATATGAGACTACACATGAAACATGTGGCATAAGAATGAGGCCCACATTTTTAAGCTGTTACATATTATTTAGAATATGAAGGCATTTGAAGAGCCATGCTTTTCAGGGAACATTTTTTCTCTGATGTTCTTCCACACTTGCATAATAATAATGAAAACGCTCACACATTATTTTTCACCTCTCCCCAGAACTTAACCTTCTCTTTAATCATTGTAGTTATTTTGAAACATTAATAAATCTAAATGTATAACACATAATCTACATCACTCGTGTCTGTCATAGTGGTATTTTAGAAGAATGCGTCATGCAGGAGATAAAAAGTAAACCTTACATGTACATTATGTATCTCTGCAGACTTTTATCTATATTCCTTCATGGAGAAAAATGATGTATAACATTCATCTAAAGTTAAGTATTCTCAAACAGGATTAACATTGTTACATCAGAAATGTCGTTAGACTGTTTCATTTCATAAAATGATAAGAGCTCAATCTCACCATTCTATGGGTAGTACTGAACCAGCAGTATAGTACAAACTGCCGACATTGTAACCTCCTCGATTGTTGTTCTGGGAGTCAAACATTCTGTGAAAATACAAGTGAAAAGCAAAAACTTTCAAAAATTTGTTCTGCACAAAATTTGCTTTGAAACACTACATCCATTTGACAATATTAGAAAAAAAGTCATATTCAAAAACTTCAAAAACTAAGCCAGGAATAGTTCCATGATTCATCTAACGACAAATGGACATTTGTACAGAATATTTCATAGAGTAATAGTCAGTATATTTGAATTTATTCAAGAATGACATCTCACCTGTTTCCATTATTTCTCTCTCTTCCATTTTCATCAAGTCTGTTGTTGCTTCCCCTGAAATAAAACAAATCAGACATTCCAAGAAAGTACTATGTCATATGTTATCAAAAATTGCATCACAAATCCAATAATATATATATGCGTCAGGGATGATCACATGTATATACTTGCCAATTCAAGTATTTCCTTGTAATTATATCGGTATATCATCTTGTTTCAGAATGAAAAAGTTACTATAGAAACAAACAAAAATGAGCAAATCAATTTGATAGAAATATAAATAGAATCACTCACAAGTTTAATTTCCCAAAGAAAGTCAACCTGAAAGAATAGTAAATGTAGGTACTCCATATTCTCTATCTATAGAGGTGTTGGCACACAGGATGACACTTAAGCCTGTGTTCCTCTATTTCCTGGTAAATTAATTTGCATAATAATTGGTCGAGTTCAACCTTGAAAGTTAAAAGGTGTGAAGCACATGCATGTAACCTTTTGTGAATTGACCCCAACCACTCAGCGTTAGAATGATATCATTATTAATTATTAATTAATCCTTCCCCTCAGTGAATAAAATTATCAAATGTAATAATTATCAACCTCAGAACATGTATCACAATAACATCTACCACACTATGAATACTATTATTTTACTGTTTAAGTTATAAGCTGCATTATTTTGTTCATTTGTAAGTTCATAGATGCATCATCATACAGTACCTATAAACGGTTTACAATCTGCCCATTGGCTGAATGAAATCACCTGATAAATTACTTAAATTAAAAGAAATGGAATAACTAAACCCGGGGCCTCTTCTGACTTTGTGTCAGGGCAGTTCGGTTGGTTGGTGGGTAGTTGAATCATTGAGTAGTTAATATAGTACGGTAAGCATAACTTTTACATTAAATGTTACAGGAAACCCACATAAACTTATTCAGCCGAATAAGCAGATAATGACAACTCTTTCTGTATATAAGCAGGGTATAAGTCTGGCCAGAATTGTTGGTTGATAGACAATTGACCTATTATTTAGCTGCCATAAAAGATGAATTAATATGCAATCCTGTATATAACAATGGTCCTTTATTCATTGTGCAGGTAGGTGGACATTCATTACTGGTACCTCATGTTTTCATTTAGCTGCCAAGTTTGGGGATGTATCATTAGGTACATGTATCTTATTGACCTATATAAAATGATGAAGAGAGGGACAAGAGGCATGATCTGAAAGAGCTTTTTGATAGCCTTCTCCCAACATATATATGTGCCAACCAAGAAATATTCCCCTTTTTTATAGCTAGAATGAAATCTTGAAAACAAAAAAAATCCTGTGATTCTATAATATTTTCATCCAGACATCTTTCTTTCTTTCTACACCTCAATATTATAACAGATCACAAGGTAACATTTTGACAAACTGTCAGCCTTTAAGCAGCAACCTTGCACAATGGTCCCGCTGCCTCCATTTTCTTTTTTTTCACAAAATCATGGATCAGCCACTGTAAAGGGGAGGGGGGAGCAGGGGCACTTGCCAAACAGCCGGCCATGGTACGTGCCATTTATATGGAGCTTCAAAATCATTCCCTGGAGACACAATTGTCTCAATGAAATGACAGCTATAGGTTGGCAATATAATAGATGGAAATTAAGATACATGCTCGGCCTCAACACATTTAAATATATAGAATTGTATATGTTTATAGTTTTGTATACATTTATATGTATTGCACTTTTGACTGCACCTCACATCAAACTGACACCAATATGCTTTTGACTTTTTTACTCAGCAAAACAAAAGCTGAAACAGGACTAGACCAAAAGCTTCAGTCTCTGATATCGACGGTTGTTCCGCTGAGATTGCATCTGGCTCCTCTGACCGCCTCTATACATAGACTGAAGTACGGCTATGCGGTAGTGTGCGGAACGAATGGTTCGGTTTAGCCGGACCGAGATGAATGCGATATGCATCGAGATTTTTCACTCTTTACGTCTTCACACATTCACTTTGGCTGCAATATTACACTGAATCTACATGTAAATAGCCATAAGAAATAACCCGGAAATATATATACTTTGACTTACGATAGCTTGCTCATTTAGATCCTATATTAATGATTAATCCGAGAAAGTCTTGTAGTCAACAAGATTTGTTGTCAGCCATCTTGGTTTGAGTTGATGAATATTCATTTTTTCTTTTCGAACGTCCAATAGCTACGTATGAGTCAGCCCGGCTTGAGCCGGTGATGTTTGAATATTCATAAGCCCAATATCAAACACGTGCTCTGATTGGCCATTGGGCTTGTTTTGGTCGGTTGACCGGAAATATATCGGGCGGGTCATGTCATAGATTACCAGTTCGAATGCATGAACGTACCGTTCCCTTGGTTCTGAGATTAAAAAATGGATAACTCATATAAGTAAGTCCGTAAATTCCGCCTTTGGGAATAGGTAATAATTCTTTGTTAACTGTACATAGGAGTATAATATATATAGTTTATTTCTATCTTATTTATAAATCAGAAAATTAGATCTAAATAAAGAAAATCGGGGGAGAAACTTGGTGCAGCAAAGTGCTGCACCATTGGCTCAATCTCTCCCCGTGGTGCGAGGCGTACGGGTACCGTCTGTGTATGCTGGGGAATGTCAATAAATGTCAGTTTTATTAAAGAATGACCCATACCAGACGGTTATTTCTGTCTAAAGCAGGCCATGCATGCCAGGAACCAAAAGGTAATTATATAGGCTATCCAATAATCCAACTCAAATGTGACGTGAGCTGCTTCCTTCTGTGATCGTAATTATACCTTATACCCACACAAACACATGCACACACACGCACACTTACATAATTATGTATATATATATCTTCTGTGATATGGTATATACATATATATTACACACACACAAGTATAGATATACATGTATATATATAAATATATATCTGTACTCTAGAACGTTATATGTATACAAATTATCCTTGACTATAATATTTATAATTATAGAGGCAAGCTATAATCATTGCAAAATTCATCATTTAATTATTTAACTCTACATTGTATGTCTACTTTTGATTGCATGTGTATCATCCCATACCAGCATGAGCATGTAATGTCATATTCGTGATGTTACCATAGCCATTACACGTCCCTTACGACAAGCACATACCATGCACATACGCACTCGCGAATTACTCACGACATGTACTGACCATATAGGTACAGATATAAAGCCAAAAAATCCAAAATACTATATTACGCAATATAAAACTTTAATGATATGCTAAGCAACTTACCTTGGGTTATGCATATAAACATCTGCATTTACCACTGCGATAACCGCTAACACTGCTACAAGTTTCTTCATTTTGTTTTTTGACACTGATATTTAGAAAAACGAGAATTCTGCCTTGGAATGACGATAAGTGAGCCCGCTCACTTCTACATCGGCCAATTTCTACCCAAATTCACGCAAGTCTGTTCCCTCAAATACACCGAATCACATGAAGCCCCGCCTGTCACTCAAATATGTAAACAATGACTTTGTATAAACGAAGCTGATCTTCCTACGCGCCAAAATAAAAAGTTCTCTATTGTAGAGCAAACTAAAACCAGCTTAATGGCAAAATAACTTGTTTTAGAATACCAGTAAAATTAAACATGTAATTACGAGCGATAATGATAATTTAATGATCATTATAAGAATCAATAATTTCATACTATTCCAAATATTGTGTATTAAAGGGGCGTTGACAATTATAAAACCGCATCACATATAGTAACGTTTTATAACTAGAAGGAAGTTCCACGCTCTAGAGGTTTTTGGTATTTCCGCGTTCCAATGTATATTTCACGGTGAAAGCATAAAATTAAAAAAAAGTTATATACATGTATAACCATGGATTTTACTAGTAAAATCCATGGTTATACAAAACAGATCTACATTACGTACGAAGGAGAATCTGTGTCATTTTGGGGTCATTTTATTTCTATCAGAGTATAATTCAAAACTAACATGCATTATTATCAGTGTTATTATTATTAATATTATTATTATTATTATTATTATCATTATTATTATTATTATTGTTGTTGTTGTTGTTGTTGTTGTCGTTGTTGTTATTAATATTATTATTAATATTATTAATTAATGTAGTAGTAGTGTATTATGTATTCTGTCATAGATTTTATTCAATATACTTTTGGTCTGTAGTTCTGTAAGGATTCTGTCTGTACTCAAGCGATAATCTACTTAAAATTTCTGAATATGTGCAGTTTGAAAACGCAAGTGATTTGCGAATGAATTACAAAATATTGAGCGACTCGAATTGCCATGTCTCAATGAACTGAAAACTTGGGACAGCTAGCATAATATAGCTTCCCATTGATGTTTTGAACCCACCATTACTTGGTCAAGTATATAATTATAATTTATTTTAAATGAATGTTATAAATGTTTAAAGAAATTCTTATACTAAACATCGTCAATGACAAGAGAGGCCGAGAGAGAGGGGGGAGAGGATGGGACTAAAATGACAAGTTTTGATTTATTTGATTAATTTCAATTATTTATACTTCAAAATCTACAATAAAGGGGGATAGGCTACATGATAAATTACAAATGATCAAAGTAATAGTGACATGCTATTTTGGAAGCTTTGTGCAAGGTACATGACAAGAGATAGTCACAACTTTCAACTATACTTTATCATATCAATGATATCATAAATTGTTTGTTTGCATGTTAGTCTAATAAAGAGCACTTTTATCATTTAGACAAGTCAATGTGTGATGTTAATATCCTTTTAAGCAATCATTCACATATTTATTCATTTATTATGTTTTCTTTTTAAAAGTAGGGTAGTCCCATTCAGTGCCACAGAAAGCCTGATTCACAAGGGAGCCCTGCTATGAACAAAATAATACAACATTAAAAAAAAACATTAGACTTTTAAAAATAACATGTTAATGATAATAACATCTTTCAAATGAAAAGAAAACCCAAACAAAAGCTTTGTTATATTTAAAGTTTAGAGTGAAATTGGTAAAATAGTTATAATTGACATATTTAAATCAATAAATTGATAGGAAATGTCTTTGGCGTGTTTTACAAATTTGTAGGGAAGGGGATGTTTGAATGAACATTGGTAGTGAGTTGTACAGTTGTTTTGCACAGTATTAGAACGAGTGCTCTTACGTTTAGGCAGGGAGGTGGGAGTTCCACCTCCCTGGTTTAGGTAGCCCCAGTCAGTTAGAAACATGCGTTTGGGTGACTCTCCAAATTTTGAGAGGGGGAACATCGATCCCTAATTTCCAGGGAGCCTGAGAGGAGCCCGGCCCGTAGGCCTACGTCACCTTTGAATCACCGAACCTCCATTCTGCACACAATGAATCTCTGCCAATGCAATTTACTTTACTGTATTAATAGTTCACATCTCTTGGATATTTAAACTAAAATACATAATGAGAAGGAGCGCACAAGGATTTAGCGACCACATTTTTAATATTGAATATTGAAACTTTACTTTCTCTAGCACCTCTGAGCCTGAATACATTCTGTCTTTGTGTTTTGTTTTTGTTTTTTTCCTTCCTTGTTTCTTTCTTTTATTTATTTCTTACTTACTTGCTTCCTTACTTACATACGAACAATTTCAGAAGTAAATTGAAAACATATATATTTAGCACTTTGTAAAATCTCACAATAAATTATGAAGGTGTAGAGGTGTTGTGGTCGAGTGGATACGTCGCTGGACTGTCGATCACAAGGTCCGCGGTTCGAGTCCCGCCGCTGCACTAATGTCCTTTGGCAAGACATTGATCTATATTTGCCACACTCCACCCAGGTGAAGTAAATGGGTACCTGGTAGGAATTTATTCCTTGAAACGCAGCGCGCGTAACAGCTGCACTGCTAAAGCCAGGGTAATTATGCTGCATTATTGTAGAGCGCTTATAGAGACTTCTGATAAATTAAGTGTTAGGCGCTATATAAGCACTATAATTATAATTATTATGAACCCAGTGCACCTTTTTCACTTCTTCTGTATTCTGTTCTGTAAAGCGCAAAGAGTAGTACAACTATTAAGTTTTATGCGCTAAAGAACATGCTTAATTATCATTAGTATTATTAAATTCTTTATTTCTTTCCTCCAGTTCTTTTCCTTCTTTCTACTTCTATTACTAGGCTGAAGTCTGGAAGTGATATGATATTTCGAATCGATTTCTCTCTATAAGTTAGATGCAATGGTAAAGCAATAAGTTGTAGTTAAGTTCTTTCTACTTCTACCCTCCAGCCCCCGTCAAAGTCCATCCTTGCTCATTGCTCACCCTACAATCAGCTCCTGTGTAAAAGATGTACCTTTTAGCAGTAATTTTGACCCGCCCCCTCTTGGGTTTTTTAAGGCCTTATGAAATTTAATATTATGATATCTCTCGATCCGCCCCCTTATTTTTGTAATGTCATCCCCACCCCTCACAACCCCTTCTACGCATCATTCTTTCAACAAATAAAGGAAAGGGAAGTCGGATTTTGTACACGATGAAGAACCAAGGGGAAGGGGCCTAAGAAAGAAACTTTAAATCAACATATACACGTACTTTTTACTTTCATTGGAGCTAAGCTAAGAGCAATTAAACAATGCACCTAAGTCTATGACGCATGATCATCGTCTCACCAAATAAGGAAAGGTCTGTGAAATTACGTCATCAACGTGGGCCACTTTTGTACCATATTACCGTACATGATTCACACTACTAGTATAGTAGTTGTTTTGTGAACAAATAAATATTCGTTGCAGCTGTACAGTTCTTTTGATAGAGAGCCCAAATCTTCCATTCTTCAAAAGTGTTCAAAGCCCCGCCTACTCTTTCACTGGAACTACTTTTCCAACTCCAGTTGTGATATATCCCGAATATAGCGATCTAAACACAAATATTATTATCAAGCTGTCGACGAAGAACCAACCTGTTGAAGTATAAGGTAAGTAAAACAGTTATTTTTCTAACTTGCTTTGATAGTAAGCACAAAATGTGATATGTTACTTTATGGCTTTTAATGATCGCATGTATCTTGCGGTAGTGGAATTTCTTACCCAATTAACAATAGCTTAGCCCCACGTACCAACATGCATGTATGTGTACCGCACTGGCAGCTGAACGTTCGAGTGTATTAATGTTAACATGCTCCAAAAAAGACCAAAGTTGTAACAAGGTTTATATCATGTGATGTAGACTCTAGGTCTATATGGACTTTCTGAAATGAATATTTGCAGCTGTTGAAATGTTGTATCATTATACTTGTTAATCATGTTAATATATTGATGGTTTGAAGAGGTAGGTCTACTTCATTTTAGACTAAGTTGTATTGCATTCTACTTTTAGATTTAGTCATCGACACATATTATTAGTATACTCTTGTGGAGTCAGGCTAACTCGGCCTTCGGGCGAACTCGGCCTCGCCGTAAAAACGGTCATTTTTGCAGGTTTAGGGTTAGGGTTAGGGTTAGTGGACAGTTTTTACAGCGAGGCCGAGTTAGCCCGGATTCACTCTTGTAAGTTGTATTACCACTTTAGGCAAGAGAAGAGAACACTTTGAAAATTACAAAATAAGAGTTATAGGGTTATTGTTATATGGAATAACAATTGAGACAAAACTATGATAACAGCCAGGCGCGTACACAGGGGTGGGGGTATTAACAGCAGTAGGGTGACTAGAGTCTTGTCTCACTCTGTCTTAGTCTTGGCAGTTGCTATATTTTATATTAAATTTATATATTGTGATATAATAATATATAATATAATATGTCTGACTCACTTTACTCCATCAGGCAGGAGTGTTTAGCCGTATATTATTTCAGATTCGGATTCAGGGTTTTTACCATCTCGCAAATTTTGAAAATATAATGCGTGCAGTTCACTAGTTCGATCAGACAATAAAAAGTGGATAGATGCAGGAAAGTATGCAGAAAAGGAAAACAAAGTCATATTATTAGTACATGGGAATATACCATTAATTTTGAATGAACAAAAACAATTAAAACAAGGAATAAAATAATTTTGAAATAATAGACAAGAAAATACTGGCACTTTGTAGAAATCACCAAAAGAATGGTTTTATTATCAATTTGAAAACACATGATACATATGTACATGATTTGCGAAATATCATGAAAATAGAAAACTACAGTTATTACAAAGATATATTAAAAAGGGCATACATTGATATGATCTGAAATTCTACATAGGATGTAATTTATGAAATTATGTTTAAAGATTTTTAACATTACTTTACTTATTGATTTTTTTTAAAATTTTAATTACTCCAAATCAAAAGCGTTTTAGAGCCCAATTTTGTTAGAGTTGAGTGTTCTACAGTAACACTAGGTTTCACAATGGTAATGCAAATTTTAAATTTCATGATCCAATCCTGTTGAAATATTCCCAAAACTTTGTAATACCTTTAATTTCATCTTTTTTTAGAGGGGGTAATACAAATGGTGAGTTCTTTTCATTAAAAGATGATATGATAATATATAACTTAAATTAAGCATCTGTTTAAATCATTGTACTCCACAGTAGAACATCTCTCGTTCTAAAATGTGTAAAGATTGTCAATTAATAGGTGTACCGGTACACAAAATCTTAGCGTTGAAACCCATGAAGGAATGAGACTGGGTAACATTTAGTTTCATAAATATATTGTACAAGAGATCTGCTATGATTGAAATCACTTGTTGCAAAGCATCTAATTCTACATGTATGTGAACCACTATTTTTGTTGGAGAGAGAGAGAAAAAAAAAAGTGACAAATAAGTGTGGATACAAAATTATGCAAAAGCTGATGAAAATTCTTTCATCTTGTTTATTGTGTGTATGCACATGTACAAATTGATGAAGAATATTTCCACTGCACCTAAATTTCGTTTTTATCAAAAAAATATAAGATAGAAATACATCTTCCTGTTTTTTATCGATTTCCCCTTTAAGCCAGTTTTGAAAGATCACCTGTCCCAATAGACTGGTTTACCAACATATTCAAATTTATGGATGTTTCTTTCCTGGGGACCTATATAGTGACGAGTCATTCCATTAACCTGTGATCAATGAATCATATGAATGAACTACAATACTTGGAATCCAGTCTGCATACATTACCTGTTGCTATGTCGGGCGAGTTAAAAAAGTACTGTATGCATAAAATTTGAATGTTGGGTGGACCAGTCTATTCTCATCTTTACAAGAACAGTCCCACAAAATGAATGATTACCCCTGTCACGCTTTCATACTGCACTATCAATTTAAAGAGAGTTAGTAGAGTCAAAGTGTGTAGACCCCGCTGATTTTTTTCGGGGACAAAGGTTTTTAAGTGTTTTTGAGTTGTTTGGAGGTCAATGATTAAAATTAGCTTGGGTAGTCCCCTCCTAACCCCCGGCAACTCTTGTAGGGGTCAAAATAAGGTCAAAGTGGGGTCAATAGGGGGTCAATTTTTGTAAATGCCCTGATTATGTTAAAAGACATGTCAAATTGTTTGTCTCGTCATACTGAACAAAAAGTGTACATGATCATATACCCTGACCTCCCGTTAAGAAGTTATGGCCGGAAAAGTCAAAAGGTCAACGAACTTTCATTTGAGGGCAAAATACACTAAAAGTGTTAGGATCGATCAATTTTCATGTTTTTGTGTCTATTTATATGTATTTTGATTTAGAAATTTGAATGAGACAATTTCTACTTAAGAAGACCGTATTCAAAAGATATAAGGGGTCAAAATAAGGTCATTTGGGGTCAAATGAGCTCCTTTGGGATCAAAATACACTAACAGACTTAGGAGTTATTTGTGTCAAATTATGTGTAAATTGATGAATAATAGTGAATGAATTTTTTTTTTTTAAATTTAGAAAACCATATTCAATTGATGTAAGGAGTCATTATAAGGCCAAAATGGGGTCATTTGGGGTCAAAAATGTTTAATTGACCTAAATTGTGCTGTAATGCACTCTCATACTGAATGAGAAAGAGCAGTTTCATTCTAGGGTTAAAATACGATAGGAGTGACAACAAAGCCATGTTCATTTTTTTTAAGTGTCACAATGCAGTTTACATGTAATTTAACTGGTGGCCACAATGTCAAATTAGCTTGATTGTTTTTATCTGCCCATCAGTTACATACACAACCCTGCGCTCTCTAACTAGGTATGGTAAATGTCTTAATTTGTTGCAACATACCTTTAAGGACGGATAGATGTGACAAATCAGAGGTTCTACGCATAGTCGGAATCTTCAGAGACAGAGTCTTGATCATTATCGATATCCGAATCGGAGTCAGACTGTGGAGATTGGTCATCTGCTGGTATTAGGTTGGTCAAACGTGTAGGCAATGCAGGCTTGGTGTATCGAAGTGGGATGCAGTTGCCATCTTTCATGTGCCATCCATGGTGGAGAGGTGATGGAGGAGCATCTGGACTCCTGAAGTTCAGGAAGATGTATGCCTGATAGTTGGCTCGTCTGACCTTCATCTGATGTGAGTCGCAATCAGGTGGCATTCTCTGTGTTGCTTTTTCTTCATACTCTCCCACTTCTTTGCTCTTGCCTCTGCTAAACTTGTACTAGTTTTGTCTTTGTAGATGAACTTAATTGTGAATTGCTCCATGTCGATTTGGGTGTCTTCTGATACAGGCAGCTGTTTCCCAAGTCCTTGGAGCAAACTCCTTCCTTCCTCTGACTTCATTGCCGATTCAAAGATGGATGGTTTGCCATGGCCATAGAAGCCAGAGACAATGACATCTGCCACTTCAGGACTGCAAAGCTTCTTACAGTCATAGACGAAGCCCTTCCTCTTGATGCCTAATGGTCCTTCAATCTGATGGGCTGCGTATGCTGCTAGAACCATAACATCTGTGTCTTCTGCATCGATAACAACAGTGTCTTCCACACCTGACTGTCTTAGTTGGTAATACACATAGAGAAGGATGGTGTCCGCTTCTGTGTGTTGGCATGTGAATTGCTCTAATTCTGTGCCCTTCTGCAGATCTGAGCAACGATCTCTCACTGAGTATATATAAGTCGTCTCTGGGTGTTCTAATGACATGATCTTGAACTCTGCATTCAGAAACTGTTGGAGCCGAACTTTGTTGCCTGGATTTTTGAACATATCATTGAACAGCCTGGATGTTGGCAGTGGATCATCTCTTCTCATAAATACATTTCGGCTACCTCCTACATAAGTAACGCCTGTACGCCTCTGATGTTCACTATCTAGGTCATAGGGATCATTCACAAAGAAAATTGTGGTCGCCTTTCTGTGACGACCTGCAACTATGTTGTAAATCTTGTTTGCATAATCGCCCCACGTGTAATCTGTACCATCCTGCTTCTCTCTATCCTCTGCTGATGGAGTACTAAGTCTCCAAATGAATCCCATGTCGACGAGTGCAATGTAGTTGTTAAGCGAGTTTATCTCCTCAAGATTGAGCTTGTCAACCAACTTTGATTTCATCACCTTTCTCAGTGTTCCGTTCACGTTAAAGATAGGTAGACATTCATCTGTAACACGATATTGCATTACATCGCTCAGTCGAAATGTGTCCTCACATTTCTGAGCAAGAGAGATTACCTCTGTCATGGCCTTGTTCTCCATTGCATCAGTCTTTGTAACCCGAGATGTTCCTTTAACAATTGGTGGCTTGGTGAAACTGCAGCGTGAATTCCTGTGCATCGTGTCATCAAAGTTCTTCTCATCGGAAAACATCCTCTCTTTGAAAAATGATTGAACAAGCACTTCACCATCTTTGTGCGCATTCTCAAAGTCAACGACCAGCTGATCGGATGCCATCATACCAGACTGCAGAGACCTCAATGTTGGCTTGGTCTCATCAAACGGGTCACAGTCAAACTCACCCAGGCATTTGTCCAGATCTTGAACCCCTTTCTCATCTCTCTGCAGTCTCTTCTTGCAATTTTCTCTGTGATCCTTGGAAGAGTCTTTGAGGACACATTTCGACTGAGCTCCAAGGACTTGGGAAACAGCTGCCTGTATCAGAAGACACCCAAATCGACATGGAGCAATTCACAATTAAGTTCATCTACAAAGACAAAACTAGTACAAGTTTAGCAGAGGCAAGAGCAAAGAAGTGGGAGAGTATGAAGAAAAAGCAACACAGAGAATGCCACCTGATTGCGACTCACATCAGATGAAGGTCAGACGAGCCAACTATCAGGCATACATCTTCCTGAACTTCAGGAGTCCAGATGCTCCTCCATCACCTCTCCACCATGGATGGCACATGAAAGATGGCAACTGCATCCCACTTCGATACACCAAGCCTGCATTGCCTACACGTTTGACCAACCTAATACCAGCAGATGACCAATCTCCACAGTCTGACTCCGATTCGGATATCGATAATGATCAAGACTCTGTCTCTGAAGATTCCGACTATGCGTAGAACCTCTGATTTGTCACATCTATCCGTCCTTAAAGGTATGTTGCAACAAATTAAGACATTTACCATACCTAGTTAGAGAGCGCAGGGTTGTGTATGTAACTGATGGGCAGATAAAAACAATCAAGCTAATTTGACATTGTGGCCACCAGTTAAATTACATGTAAACTGCATTGTGACACTTAAAAAAAATGAACATGGCTTTGTTGTCACTCCTATCGTATTTTAACCCTAGAATGAAACTGCTCTTTCTCATTCAGTGTGAGAGTGCATTACAGCACAATTTAGGTCAATTAAACATTTTTGACCCCAAATGACCCCATTTTGGCCTTATAATGACTCCTTACATCAATTGAATATGGTTTTCTAAATTTAAAAAAAAAAAATTCATTCACTATTATTCATCAATTTACACATAATTTGACACAAATAACTCCTAAGTCTGTTAGTGTATTTTGATCCCAAAGGAGCTCATTTGACCCCAAATGACCTTATTTTGACCCCTTATATCTTTTGAATACGGTCTTCTTAAGTAGAAATTGTCTCATTCAAATTTCTAAATCAAAATACATATAAATAGACACAAAAACATGAAAATTGATCGATCCTAACACTTTTAGTGTATTTTGCCCTCAAATGAAAGTTCGTTGACCTTTTGACTTTCCGGCCATAACTTCTTAACGGGAGGTCAGGGGTATATGATCATGTACACTTTTTTGTTCAGTATGACGAGACAAACAATTTGACATGTCTTTTAACATAATCAGGGCATTTACAAAAATTGACCCCCTATTGACCCCATTTTGACCTTATTTTGACCCCTACAAGAGTTGCCGGGGGTTAGGAGGGGACTACCCAAGCTAATTTTAATCACTGACCTCCAAACAACTCAAAAACACTTAAAAACCTTTGTCCCCGAAAAATATCAGCGGGGTCTACAAACTTTGACTCTACTAAGTGTATGATTCTGATGATTTCCTCAGAAAGAGAATCCTGTACCAGCATCTTGTTTTATATGTTTCCTTTGCTGGTATAAGGTGATACGATTCAAATATCATTCAAATATCCCCATATTTCATCTTGTCTTGATCAATGAGACAGGAAACATGAGAAAGTAACAGGTAACTGTTTCCCCCTCCCCCTCCTCACACACACCAATGATTATGAATCAATTGTGTTGGTCTCTATGTATGTTTATGTGACCCACATCCATAATGGAATGATGCCCCTTTGTAACAGGTGATTGAGCAATCAACTGTCAGTCCTTATCCAAGAATCCCTAGTGTCATAGATTATAATGGAAGTATATACATGTAGGTGTAGGAGATGGGGATCAACTGCGGGTGGGGTTTTCATCCCCCAAGAATTTTGAAATTACCAGTACTTTAACAACCATCACATTGCATAAGGGCTCAGAGGGAATATATCATTTCTCACCTTGAGACAAACTATGAAAGCTACATTAAAATCCTATAAATATTCATGTACATACCCAAATGCTCGCTTGCCCTGTGATATTGTGCCTGTTTGAAAGAAATTTTTGATGATTTCTAATATACCATAGAACCGTGAATTTGTGATAAAACAATGCATCATGCTTGTTTTGTTTTTATCTTTCAGGATCAATCACAATGATACCAAGGGGAGCTTATCTTGTCGTGCTTGCCCTTGTATTAAGGGTACAAGGAGACGTATACCTTCATAATCCTAGAGGTTCTAATAACAGACTCAATGAAAATACAGCCAACAGACAGAATGCTAACAGAGCATTTGATTCACAGGTCAGTCTTAAGTATTAATGTATCATCCGGTAAGAGCCAGAAGGGCATTATTTCTGGCTCCAAACAGATCAGATGGTATGCCCTTGATCTATTTAGTCCATTTATATAGGTTAGTGTATCGTAAAAAACAAGAAAGAAATTAACTCTGTCTCTGAGAATAGAGTCATAGAATTATAGCCTTTGCTGATTAAATCATACCCTATTGATACCTGTAGGCCAACTGTGGGTCCACATTCTGAATTGATGAAGGATAGCAGTGGTTAACTTATGGAATGACAAACGCTGAACATTTTATGTGAAATTTCTTTGTCTGTAGCACAGTTATTTTTTTTTTTTTTTTTTTGCTCTTGTTCTTTATTAATGGTGGTGATATTTCCTTTGTCTTTTTAGGTTGATGAAATTTCTATATCATACATGTAGTATATATCATTTTGTATTTTTGTTTGAAGGATTCCTAATTTCATGAATCATTCAATGATTTACATTTTTGATTCTTATGAAACAAAAGAGTAGTTTAATTAATTCTGATGTATTTTCTTCTTCAGAATAACAACAGAGGAGGATACAATGTTGGTGAAATAAACGCAAATGGGAATACACAAGAAGAAAACCAGTATAGAATGGTAGGTCTTGCATCCACATTCTGTTTTATAATGGAGAAAGGAGGAAATAGATAATGTTGCCTTTTTATTTGTGTGACAGTTTGTTTTATACATACCACTTGACAATTTATGTAACTTTGTTCAATGCCAGATACACCTCTATGATGAAACTTCAGGAAATTGTTTACATCATGAACCAGGAAGTATAAGCACATTGTTAATATATAGTGGGGGGCAAAATTTGACAGAAGGTGTGATTTCTTAATAAGTTTGGCTATGATGAGACTGATCAACTCCCTGTTACCAGGACACAGAACAAACATTGATGTCTAGGGGTGGAGAAGCAGGAAGAGAGACAAGGAGAAAGATGACAGGTCTATAATCCCAATTCCATTCCTATAGATTTCCTGTTGAGTGTGATTAAGCAGAGGTCAATGAGTTTAAAATGGTTTACAATGGCGGTATTATGTTTGACTCACTCTAAGAGGACAAAGGTCTTTTGTGTTGAATGGTTCAGTGCTTCTCACTTACTTCCTTGTACTGATTAGATAACCTATCAACCAAGGATCTTCAAACAATTTCTTGAGAGATCCTATTAACTCTTGGCAAACTGTTATTTATAATGGCACAGCTGTGATTCCATAATACATGTACCATTGCTATATTCATAATTAATCAGGATAATATATTCTTAATTATGCCATGTTATTAACAATGAACATAATATACATGTACCACTTTCATGTAAGATTAGCATTACCATTGAAATTTAATCTCTCTTCTCTACGAGTTGATGCTTAAGAGTGTAGAAAGCAAAATGTCTCCAAAGATGGCAAAATCATCTTTGCTCACTACTTTAACAAATTAATTTGTTTTTCCTATGATAATCTTGACAGTGATCCGCAGTACTTACATGTATATTCATTTTGCATGCTCTATTTAACTACAGAAGGAAAAAAAGAAGGAGGAGAAAAAAAAGAACAACTCTAAAGTGTTAAATAATGCTTTTAATTTGTTTCTTCAAATGTATTGTTACTTTTTTCCCTGAAATATTATTTACGGTTTTGTTATCTTCTACATTATATGCAATCTCATTCTGGTTTGACTTGAATACATTTCATACTTGCCTGCATCTTTGATGTAGTTGTAAATGATTTATTCACCAGATAAAATCGAATACTGATCAAAATAGATAGTAATATCTAACCCGGGTTAATAGCTACACTGCTACAGTGAATGGTTCATATCTTGTGACCTTCCTAGTCTTATCTCTCTCAGCTTCCTTGTTATTTTCCACTCTGTTCAGTCTTACAAAACTTCAAGGAATTGTTCTTTTCTGGGATGGTCAATGCCAATCGAAAACAGTTTGCTAGTTTCAGACTGAAAGGGTCTCCCCACCTATGGTTAGGCTTTTAAAAAAGAAATGGAACAAAATCTAGTGACAGGGAGAAAATATGTATTACAATGCTCAGCTTATTGTTATGGTCACTTACTTAAATAGAATTCAGAATTGATGACCAATAATTAATCATCCATGTATTATTGAACATTTGAACTAGCATCTGCTCTTGCGTGAGGCACCAGGAAATCCTGAAGTACTTGGAATTAGATTAGTTGTTTGTGTTGTTTTTATTATCTATCAGATTAAAATATAGCACTTAGAGACATTGTAGATGTATAGCACTATATAAATCCAGGATATTATTATTGAATAGAATAAAAATCTAAATTGTAGTACCAAACTAAATGTACTCACCTTGTTCATGGTTAAAAGGTTTTTATGGTTTATGCTTGGGCAGACACATATTAATGGGCAATTAATATTTGGTTTCGTTTCATGTTTATTTAATTCTATTTATAGTTATACAAGTAGTTTGTAATTTGTGAGTTTCATGTAGTTATTTTTAGCAAAATAACTGCTTTTTATTTATAGCAGCTTCACTTTATTTGCAATACATACATACATATACACATGTACGGGTGTACTTGTGTGTGTATACATGTGTTACAGAAAAAAAAATCTAGTTTCTATTTTCGTGTTATTGTTCAATAAATATGGTTTTGATGTGTTTTTTAATTGCCTTCACTTTTTTCACTCTCTCTCTCTCCTCTCTCTCTCTCTCTCTCTCCCTCCTCTCTCTCTCTCTCTCTCTCTGTGTCTCCCTATCTCTATCTGTCTCCGTCTCCACATCTCTCTCTCTCTCTCTCTCTCTCTGTGTCTCCCTATCTCTATCTCTCTGTCTCCACATCTCTCTCTCTCTCTCTTTATCTGTTTGTGTGTCTTACTCTCTCTCTCTCTCTCTCTCTCTCTCTCTCTCTCTCTCTCTCTCTCTCTCTCTCTCTGTGTCTCCCTATCTCTATCTCTCTGTCTCCACATCTCTCTCTCTCTCTCTCTCTTTATCTGTTTGTGTCTCTCTCTTTCTCCTCCTCCTCTCTCTCTCCTCCAGTTCAGTTCAGTTCAGTTCAGTTTATTAATTCTTCTCAAGCATAAAAACAATATTATAATATATGCAAAAATGGCAAAATATACATAGTCAGAGAAAAAACGGAAACTACAAAAAGTTTATAAAAACTTGTATGGAGTAGTTCCCAGTAAAGGGAAAAATACATGGTATAAACAATAGCAATAACAAAATACAAAATTATGCAGATTAATCAGTAACACACTACACCGACAAACACCAGCAATCATACCATTCTCTGTTAATGTTGTCTTCATGGATTGACAGAAGCATAAATTGTTTCAGATTTCAAGGAGCTTTGCAAACTAGACTGATGTTGCAATTGGAACTATTGTTCTATAATAATAATTACTAGTATTTTTTAACTTATCTGCTACTTTATCCCTTGCTTTTAGTATAGTTTACAGCTAACATACACAAATGATGCATTAACTTTAGAGAAACATAAGACAACTAATTATCTACCTACTCATTCCTCATTCCAGCAATACTTTGCAAGTGCAAACTATGAGACAATGGAGAATGATGCAGGGAAGAGTTTTTATACATTAGAATGGACCAATCAACATGGATGTGGTGGATCAGAGGATACAGATCCACATAAATTAAACTGTAACATCGTCATCCAGTACATGTGCCAACCAGATGCAGATACACCACAGGGTAAGTGAGAATTATCTCAGTGTATTGGAACTGGAATCAGTAACTCATGCAGTGACAGTATTAATCATCTTGAACTCCCATTTATGGTCATTTTGACTTAAAACAAGTTATGATAATGACATGGGATGAAAAGTAAAATGAAATGAAATTTAAAGAGGGTTAAAGTAATAAGGATGTACTGTCATATATCCAAGCCTTCTAGACTGCTAGTTTATGGATGTTGCAGAAGTTAAAGGTACCATCAACAATGGGGAGAACACAAATATCTTATACAATGTTAATATCAAAGCCAGTAGACTGGCAGTTCATAGGGTAGATTTCTGTCTGCATTCAGTCTTCACCCATAGTAGATGGTAATGGTACTATTAGGAACTGAAATAATAGATCAATTGTAATGTCCTACTCAAAGAGAATATTCAGAATACAATGATTGTAACATCTTATTATCCTAATATAGGAGATGATAATACAATCAGGAATGGAGAGAATAGATCGGTTGTTATGTCCTACTCAAAGAGAATATTCAGAATATAATGATTGTAACTTCTTATTATCCTAATATAGGAGATGATGATACAATCAGGAATGGAGAGAACACCCAGACTCAGAACCATCAGCCAAGGAACAATGAAAATGAAAATCAACAAGCGGCAGCAAACAGGAAGAACAACAATGTTCAAGCCAACCGCTTCCTACAAGAGCAATGGGAAGCATATGATGCATGCTACATCAGAGAGAGAAATGCTGGTAAGGAATTATGAAATTGGCTCTGGCAACGCAGTTTCAATAAAATAATAATAAGAAATATAATAGTGAGTTCAAGTATATCGCTCATGTCTGTCAATATTGACACTCCTGTTATTACCCCTGATTTAGCAAAATGTCAACTATTCATACATTGTTTTTCATAGGGCAGCAAGTTTTTATTTATTATTTTTCCTTTAATCATGAGATATGGTTCAGGAAGGAAGGTGTTCTTTGTTAATCAGAAATTAGTCAGGAAGGAAAGTGATTAAATCCCAGATAGCATTGTTGAAAAAAGGGAAGAGGAGTTGACTCATGATAGAAATGTCATAGATACCTGTGTGTACGTGGCATGTGGCCCATTCAGTTTATACCTCACTCTATTTTCAGATTAATTTGTGGATGTACCGGATATGGAAACAAAGTTGGTGCCAGTACATACCTGTTTATTACCCATTTATCAGCGTCAATTACTGGTTGTAAATCAGTTAAGATTTGAGTGCCTGGCTCCTGGAGAAATGGGTAATGATGATGATGGGGAGAGAGATAGGGACAATGATAATTATGATGATTACTAAAACAACAACAACAATGATGTGATGATGATGATATGTTTTTTTGATTTTTTTTTTAAATTTGATTTTAGTTGATAATGGTGATGATGATGGTGGTGATTATGATAGCTATGTTGATGTTTATGAATCTGAGGATAATGATGACAGTGACAAATAGAGCATGGTAGAAAGGGATAGCAGTATGTCTGATGGTGGTGAAAAAGAAAAAAAGATTGTAAGATCTTGATTGTTTGTTCCAGGTTTGTTTACTGCTGACCAGAAACTGAAGAATAACAATCAAGGATATAGCTCAGCTATCTTCACTCGTCAGAACCCCAACGGACAGAGGAGAGGATACGAGTGCCCAGAGGAGCGTGATTATTACCCTTACTGGCACCCTACCCAATGGAGCGATGCTGCCATCTTGGTGGGAGATGTCACTCAATGCGAGTAAGTTCACTTGCCTTGTCTTATTAAGAAGAAAAAAATGTGTTCATTATTTGTATTCTCATAAAATATTTATTCATTGGTTATATTTGATGATGGAAGGCCCTTGCTGTTTAGTTGAGTTCTGTTATATAATATGGAGATGAAGTGCTTCCCTGATTCATTTGATCAACCTGCATTTGAAAGGGGGTGGGAAAAACAATGCTTCACTACCCTACTCTAGTCTTGCTGGACCAAGATGAAATTACCTTATTCATTCATAGTACCGGTATTAAAAATAGATCAATGAAATGTTTGTTATGTGTTTTTTCCCTCTAATATGTTGTATGTAGATGGAGTATTTTCCTCATTAATTTATATGATACAAAATAGAATTATTATTTCTCTATATCTTTCATTACAGTGGTATCCAGTACATACCTTCTCAAATGTAGCAGCAATGTTGCTTCTTTCCTTGATTGATAGAGGAACTAACATGCATTTACCATTTAAACAAAGATGTGAAGTATCTGACTCAGACTCTATTCATTGTCCACCGATTTCTTGGTTTTAGATACTACCAGGCTGAGAGCTTCAATGTGAAGGAGAAATATGAGTGTGTAGAATTCTATGCCAACAATCAGCGCAAACATGCATCACGTTACAACAATGAAGCCGATTGTACTGCTAATGATGGAGAGTGGCTAGCATTCACTAACTACTTAGAAAAGGCACCTAGTAAGTCAGTCATCTTTAATGTATGATAGCTTGTCAGCAAAATACTCTGTATTCATTTATAGCTTATACAGGTCATGTAGAGTAATGGCATATGGCAATGTGCCAATGTGTTTGTAGATCATGTGAAGGCAAATAACATGATTATTCTGAATTGATGACTTCATTTATTTGATAGTATTACTACTGAAGGTATAGCCTTTGATAAATGGTCATATTCTACTTTGCTTGTATTTTCATTGCCATGGTTATCTATAATTAATCATGGTTTTTCTACCTTCCTTATGACAGCACTCACTACTGAGCAAGCTTGTACACAAGCCAGCGGTAATGGAGTGGAGTATGTCTGGGGTCTACCATGGAATGGACAAGACGAAGAATGTTTGGTAGCTTTGACAGCTCCTGATTGTCAGCAAGCTCCATGGACTAGAGTCAATCATAATGGAAACACTAGGGGTGGTGAAGCTAGCCGTTATACTATGACTCTTCCATTCTTCCCTTCTCAGAATACAATGAGATGTGCTATGAGACTGAGGTAAGAATACAATGTGATGTGCTATGAGACTGAGGTAAGAATACAATGAGATGTGCTATGAGACTGAGGTAAGAATACAATGAGATGTGCTATGAGACTGAGGTAAGAATACAATGAGATGTGCCATGAGACTGAGGTAAGAATACAATGAGATGTGCCATGAGACTGAGGTAAGAATACAATGAGATGTGCTATGAGACTGAGGTAAGAATACAATGAGATGTGCTATGAGACTGAGGTAAGAATACAATGAGATGTGCTATGAGACTGAGGTAAGAATACAATGAGATGTGCTATGAGACTGAGGTAAGAATACAATGAGATGTGCTATGAGACTGAGGTAAGAATACAATGAGATGTGCTATGAGACTGAGGTAAGAATACAATGAGATGTGCCATGAGACTGAGGTAAGAATACAATGAGATGTGCTATGAGACTGAGGTAAGAATACAATGAGATGTGCTATGAGACTGAGGTAAGAATACAATGAGATGTGCTATGAGACTGAGGTAAGAATACAATGAGATGTGCTATGAGACTGAGGTAAGAATACAATGAGATGTGCTATGAGACTGAGGTAAGAATACAATGAGATGTGCTATGAGACTGAGGTAAGAATACAATGTGATGTGCTATGAGACTGAGGTAAGAATACAATGAGATGTGCTATGAGACTGAGGTAAGAATACAATGAGATGTGCTATGAGACTGAGGTAAGAATACAATGAGATGTGCTATGAGACTGAGGTAAGAATACAATGAGATGTGCTATGAGACTGAGGTAAGAATACAATGAGATGTGCTATGAGACTGAGGTAAGAATACAATGAGATGTGCTATGTGACTGAGATAAACATTCATGTTATAGGCATGGGATTATCAAACATGATGGCAAATAATTTTTGTTTTAAACTGGCAGAATAAAGGAAAATTTAAAAACTAGGAAACTTAGTCAAAGCTTAACTCTTATTTGATGCTGCTTATAAGTGTCGGCTTGCATGGTGATGTAGTTATACAGTAGGCTTACGGTTGCACCATGTGAGAGAGGGGGAGGGTTGGGGAGTCTCTTTAGAACTATAAGCTCAAGAAAGATTACCAACAGTCCTTGTCAGGACTACCAACAGTCCTTTTCAAGACTACACACACACTCAAGAAAGAAAGATTACAGACATTCTTTTTCAGGACTCCCCAATCCTCCCCCTCTCTCACATGGTGCAACTGTAAGCCTACTGCATATTAACTCTTATTTTTATTATTTTTTCCAAGGGGATCGGCTCTTGCCATAGGAGGGAAACTTGACCCATGTGTGAATGATTCACATGGAATTTTGATCACAGAGCAACTTATTAAGAGTATGCATGTCTTACTTGTCATGCTTTTAATTGCTTTAATCTATCATTTTCTTTCATCGCATACGGTAATGACAGTATTAAGTTGCAGTAATGATTTTCATTCTACATTGCTATTTCTGTAGATACAATATTTCTACTGATGATTATGATCCATGGAACACTACTTCTGCACAGAACCAAGACACGTAAGTAATGCTCTTTTGACAAAATAAGTGGTTCCAGATAGTACTTAGTTCTAACATTTATGTTTGGAATGAATCCATTCATGCTATACATATATTGAATCATGATTGATTACATAGTTTGAATGTTTTCATGGCAGTTTGTGATCCCTGCCTAAATTTTCATATTCTTCTCATATTGTTTTGACTTACTAGAAGAAATGTTCTTTCTTCTGCAAATTCAAAATAATTTTATGAATTCCAAACTTAGATACCATACAACACTACTCTTATCATGATGAACATTGAAAGAAGGAACCACAATTGAAAAACTTGATTCCCAAAATCTGACTTGTCAGGCATGTTTATTTATTGAAAGTTGAATCACATAGCTTGTTTGAAGAGCTTCCAATGTGTGTCACAAAGAGTGTGTCATTAAAGGATTAATATGATTTGATCAATAATCTAATCCATGAAACGAGACCTTTTGGTTTACGTTCAATGCATAAATCATTAATTTTCATTTGTCTGATCTTTATATTTAGACAAAATGCCATATTTTGATGAGAAATAGTTACTATCCAGTCCAAAGTTATCATTTTGTTCTCCTTTTTGTAATCCCTGCAGTGCTAACAATGTCCAGTCTCCAGTGCAGCAGAATCCATATGTAGACATTGGAGCTGATCATACAGCTCTACGCCTTGCTATCAACACAGCACAGACAGGTAGAACCTTCCAGGATAGATCACATGCCATCAAGATTATGCCACGTCCTCAGGCTGCAGGTAATGTCTCTCAGAGTCTTGCTTTTCATTCCAAGCTTAAAGGCAGTGCTGCATTGAAGGACCTTGATTAATAAATCATAACCCACAAATATTTATGAGAGAGTTTGTTTGTCTCTATACTTAAAAACTAATACATACATGTGGAGCTGTATGGTAGGAACTTACTACAAATTAAAAACTGATCCTCCTTTTTATGTGTGTGTGTGATAAATTATATTGATTACTTGCGGTGAATGTCTGTGATATTAGTTGATATAAATTTGAGAGTGAATTGTGCTTTTCCATTCCTTACCTCTTTATGAGTAGGCCTAATGCCTTTTTAATGAAAAATTTAGTTATCATACTGGAAAAATGTAATTCATTTACCATTAATTTTTAAAAAGTCACTAACGATGGAAATGTTTATAGATACTAGTGTTTAAACCTTTGTCTTTTATGCTCTATCTCTTTCTGTATTACAGATAGACATCAAGGTATATATTTTATAAGTTAGTTGTTCATTCCTTCTATTCTTTGTGTATAGTATTAAATTATTTATTGTTGCCATAAATTATGTTCTAATTGTAGAAGTACAAGCTGCCAAGATCTACAACTTGAATGTGAGAGGGAAGAGAGGCAATATTGTCCAGACATACCCAGCAGTAGAATATGATTTCATGCCTAATAGACTAGAGATCACACCTCAAGATATGGTACACATCCAATGGACTGGTAAGTTATAACACAACCATCAATCTATCATGGTAAGGAAGGTACTTGAATCGACGTACACTTAGATAGGACATAAAAGACAGTAAAAGACAAGTGAATATCCTCCATTTTCTAGGCATCGAAGTAACATAAGTCACTCATTATACAGATGACATATAGCTGTGTTATCAAGGCACATTTCATGTCATGAGTCATGATCTGACTTTTCATATTTTGTAGTAATGAATTTGATAGGACTGTTGTGTTAACTATCTCCATGTTGTTTGTTGTTTAGGTTCTAATCGTCATAACAACAATGCACCAGGTGGAGATGGGCAAACAGGAGATGCTGGAGAAGGCAAGGGAGGTAGGTATCATCTTCAGCATTTAGCGTTTTCTTACCCCATGCCGTTGGTTGGACATGTAGTTTCTCTTATGATCATAAGAATATCAATAAAATTGACATTTATTGATATTCAATAAATTTCATTATGTAAAGCAGGAAGATGTTTCATGCACTTTAGTGACTTTATTGTGAGCCTTTAATTGCAAAATATATTGTGTGTAATTCATAAAAGCAACTTGTTGATTTATTATTCCAGTGGTGAGTTTAGAAAGTACATGATTTAGTGAATCAAGATTTTATATGAATTGTCATTAATAAAATACAGTGAAACCTGTGCATAAAGCCCATTTAAGGAAGACAAGAAAAGTGGTCTTTATATGCAGGTGGTCTTTATGTACAGGTTCCTATAGTACATGTCTCAAAGAGAAACCATATTCAAGGCAAGCAAACATGGTGGTATTTATAAACAGGTGGTCTGTCTATACAGGTGGTCACTATAGCAGGTTTGACTGTAGTAAGAATTACTGAATAAATTATATTTGAAGCTTTATTCTCGGAATATGTATTTGTATGCAAACTTTTCATAATGCTGATATATTTGATATTCAAGTACAACTGACATCAGGTAATGATCAATGGTGTAAGAGTTTAGTTAGTATAGTCACTGTAGTGTTGTGTCCAGTATAGTCACTGTATTGTTGTGTCCAATATAGTCACTGTAGTGTTGTGTCCAGTATAGTCACTGTAGTGTTGTGTCCAGTATAGTCACTGTAGTGTTGTGTCCAGTATAGTCACTGTAGTGTTGTGTCCAGTATAGTCACTGTAGTGTTGTGTCCAGTATAGTCACTGTAGTGTTGTGTCCAGTATAGTCACTGTAGTGTTGTGTCCAGTATAGTCACTGTAGTGTTGTGTCCAGTATAGTCACTGTATTGTTGTGTCCAATATAGTCACTGTAGTGTTGTGTCCAGTATAGTCACTGTAGTGTTGTGTCCAGTATAGTCACTGTAGTGTTGTGTCCAGTATAGTCACTGTAGTGTTGTGTACAGTATAGTCACTGTAGTGTTGTGTCCAGTATAGTCACTGTAGTATTGAGGATCAAAATTGATGAGTGTGCAGGGGCGATGCATGATTCATTTACAATGCTTTCTGACTTCAGTAATGATTTACGTTCATGTAATTTTGTAACTTTCCAAGGAACGGATCGCAGTAACTTTGTACAGATGAGCAATGCTTTGGAGAACTATCCCACTCCATTCAATGATGCTAACAGCATGTTTGCAGATGCTAAAGTTCATTGGATCTACTTTGATGAAACTCCTGACATCACACCTGAAGATCTAGCTATCAACATGGCTAGCTCTGGTTACTATCGGTAAGAATTATCTCCTCAAAATCTTGAACCCAAAACCCTGTTGAGACATATCATGGTAAATCACTCCCTAAAATTACCTTAGCAAAGTGGCTATAGGATTATTTGTTTTTGTTGGGGGGTATGACAAATAGTTGTACTTTAACAATTTTCCCTATGCATACAATCTGAAATGTATGTTAAAATATACACATAAATCATTTTGCTGTAGCAGTATTTGAAGTGTTTACTGTGTCATATCTGAAAGAGTTATCAAATATTAGAAGGTACATGTATATCCTGTTAGTTGCATGAACTATATATTGATCATTGTATGTATACAGGTGTAAGAACCAGAATGTCTGTGGTGCTAACTATCTATTGATCATTGTATGTATACAGGTGTAAGAACCAGAATGTCTGTGGAGGTGACTCAGTACAGCAGAAGAATGAGATGAACAACCTTCTGAACAATGCCCCACCCTCATATGAAGGAGCCCTCATTCAAGTTCCTCCTGGAGAGCACAAATACATGAGCACCCGTAATAACAACTTCAGCAATCGCTCTCAGAAGGGTATGCTCAAGGTAGCTACCCCTACAGGTGCATAGACTAGCTCAACCTCACTTCAAATCAGTTTAAAAAAGATTATTGAGCTGTGTTTATTAAGTATAACAACATAATTAGTCATGTACACAGCTCTAGGGTTTTTATTACATAGGTTTAGGTTGCCTCTGATTTAAGGAAGTTCATCTAGTGGGTAAATATTCACTTGAAGAAGTCCATTATGGCTAGCCCTTACTCTAATCATGGAGTAGGTCCATGCTCTAATCATCCATGCACAAAGTTATCAGTTCAGGGATTAAGATAATATTAAACCAAAATAACAAATGTACCGGCTTACAAATATGTTAATCAGTTGAACATCCTGTTTCATAATCCGCATGGTTTCATAGAAGACTGTATCAAGTACAAAAAACACATTATGAGGAGAGAGCTTTTTGGCTTTGAAAACCTCATGAAGACCCATGAAAAATAAAAGAATATAGAGTTTCACCTTAAATTTCTGAGTAAGGTTTTGAAAGAGCTCCTTTGAAAAAAATATCCAATTCATGATCAATAGTTCATATTGTATATAAGTGTAAAGATTTATGAATGCTATAAATATGTCTTTCATTGATATATCCAGTACTACCTTTCTTTCTGGTAATCTGTTATACATTGCATTATCAAAAGTCTATCAATGAGCAAGATGTCTTTCTGACTTTTTCTGTAACTGATTTATGTATTTGTAAGAATACCTTTGTAATCAAAGTCGATTTAGGAATATATATTTCAAGATATGTTCATATATCAAGCATGTAATATTGAAGGAAAGTTCTAAAATATTAATATCTTGTGAGTGAGATATTACCTACTATCATGACTAAGGCTACTTGATTGAAGGAGTGTGTGATTTATGGAGGTAAGATTGTAAAATTTATGTTATTAGTATGAGCTCTTCAAAAGAATACCTAGATGCCTCACATTTCTTTATCTGTTAAGGTTGTACATATATGTATATTATTAAATCATAGTTTTATATAATATGATAAGACTTTAAAGCCATACTGTTTTTTTTTTCTGCTCTTTGTCATTTTTCATGAATCTACATACCTCCCAACGTTAACGTGTGTGTGATTTAAGCAGATAGTGTATCTCTGTGATATACCATGTAAACGATGGCAATATGCATATAATGGGTTTTGATAATGAATTCATGTGAATTATATATTTTATACAAACACGATGCACATTAGTTATGTATTTATTCGAAGTGCACTTATTACATACAACTGTTGTGAATTTCATCAACCTACTCCACATTTTGCCTGTCATTGTCATGCAATTACATTCTTAATTAAGGTTTTCTTTCAAGAGTTAATCCACCTTTGTTTTAATTGCAGTTGCTTTGAAGCTGTAAGAATTTTAAAAAATTGTCTTGATTGTCCTAACATTTTTTCTTGAATTTCTTCATATTTTGTCATTATGTGTGTCATTTCAGTGATTATTATAACAGATTCATGTAGAAACATGAGCATACTCCTGATAATTGATTGTTTTCATAGATGATTGATTCCTACCATCTGTTGTAATGATCTCAAGAAAACCAATCTCAGATTAAAAAGTCATTTGGTAATTATTCTCTAGGTTGATGAAGCTTTGATTCCCAAGGGATGATTACAGATTCTCATTGTTCTATGACTTAAAGGTTGATTAATGATGTACACAAGTCTGCTGGCACAGACGCAGGATGTATGTAGCCTAGAAATGGTGGTTAATAAATACATTTCATCATTGCAAAAGTTGGTGAATGTTTCTTTTTTGTTGTTAATGAATTCTATTTTTCCTACGTAATCAGTGGTTATTTGCTACATTCTCTTTGTACCCCCATGTCCGATTCCTCTTATTTCCGTCACTCTGTCATTATCCATCATCTCATCTTTTCTTCTCACTCATACTTAATGTTTTCTTTCTCTATTTCATCAGTCTTTTCTCTTCTCTCACTATCCATTTCTTTCTAAATGTGTCACTATCTCCCCCCTCCTCGAATCTCTTTTTTCTCTCTCTCTCTCAAAATCAATTTCTTTTATAATTTTGTTATTTATCTCTTCTCTCATGGCATGTGTATGCTTGCCTGTACAATGGCACCTGGCAAGAATACTCGCCAGGGAGTGGAATGTATGAGCTATCAAGTGCCAATTAGCAATTGAATCCTATGACTGGGGTAATAATAGTAATAAAAACGCGATGTTAATTAAACACTATAAAAATGTTACTATTAATATTGTTATCTTTCCCGTTTCCATTCCTCCTTAAATATTTCTCTCCCATTCAGTCTCTCTCCATGCCCCCCCCCCCACATTTCTCTCTCGTTGCCTCCCCATGGATATCCATTCTTATTCACTTTCTTTTTCATTGTTTTATACCTATGTTATTATTTTTAATTCTGCAAAAATGTACTGAATAAATTATCTATTCCAAAGCAATACAGTGGGCTGTGTATATTGGATACTTTTAAAAATTAATTAAAAATGTTTTTATAATATACATGCATTTGCCATTGTATATTGTGACATATTCTATAGTAACTTCCTCAAAAAATAGATCCAGATGTATCTTGGAGCAAGTTAAAGATTGTCGGGGTGCAAGGTGTTTGAAAAAGATCAATAGCATTAATTTCACTTGAGTTAACCTTTTTGCTGCCGATTCTGACCATAAAACCCCATTGCCCATTTGGTCTACTGAATTCTAATGCTACAGTATCTCTTCATATTGGTGAACTATAAAAGGAACTTGTATCTGTAACCATAAAAGCATACTAACTTTAGTCCAGGTTCCAATCCTGACTAATGGTAGATTTAGTCAACTAATTTAGGGATAACTAAATGTGAACCTCTTCATTCCAAGGAAAATATCCCAGTTCTGTAACCAAATGGAAATGTAAATTGTGTCTTGAAATCAAATTTTTATTTTTAAACTGGAATCTTTTGTGTCAGGTATACAGTAATTGATCAAATAATTTAATCAAATACAGAGGCCACCATGTAGCACTCTATAGTCCATACAGCAGTAAGCTTGCTTGAGCCAGCTTTATTTTCATCCTCTAATATAAATATGGGCGAGTCAAACATTTGATAAATATTGATATTAGTCAACAAATTCACATATCTCATAATGGTATGTCAAGCATAATATTTCCTATATTCATTTATTTACTGCAACTATCCATTTGAAAAACAAACCACAACAAACAATCAATTCAACACTGTAACCAACAACAAATAATGTCACTCCCATTCTGATCCATGAGAGTTTTCTTGGGAGTAGCTCAATTTAACATGTAAACAAAATCAATCTTTAATATCTTGTCTCAGAGATTTAGGGTAAAACAAACTGAGATATGTCTATTTCATACGTAAATGTAAAAGACAACTTTTAATTCATTCATATTTAGCTCAGCCAGAACACATGGGATGCCCTAAATGAATGCAATATTTCAATTCAAATTTTATAATAAACTCCAATCTTCATTTCTATATGAACACACATGTACACATAAATTATGCTTTGTATCATGTACAATTTTGCGCACTTCAGAAAATTCAGCATTCAACATTCAAGATCAAAACATGTCAGATAATGAAACATTAATTATTTTTAAATACCGGGTAAATAAAATGGTTTGATGAAAGTTGGCATGTAATCTGTACCATATGCAATGATCAAATAATTATCAATATCACAAGTTTACATAATGACACAAAATTCTATGTATGTTCTGGATGATATATATTAAATGGCAAATTTCAAAACAGGAGAATTTGTTGAAAAACTTATTTCTGTATTTAATGTTTTTATGAGGGCCCTGTCATTGATTGATCCAACTTTGTCATAACTCATCAACTTTACCTTACAATGCTAAAGGTGCTTTATGAAAGTAAATAATTATAAAAGACAAACCTGATGCAACTTTGTCAAGTAAACATGACAACAAACTTAGTAAATGCACAAGACAAATACAAAAACAAAATCTTTTGCAAGATAATATAAAGTTCCCTGAAATACAAATATTCATGTTTCACACACAAAATTGCAATTATAAAATAATACTTATAAAGGCAAGAAGGCAAATGACATACAATTTTGCTTTAAATATATCTACACAGAATGGTAAAACTGTAATACATACATGTAAAACCCGTCTTCACTAATACCTTACAATTCTGATGGTGCTTTAGACAGGTATTTACCCACTTACATTAGGTGGGAAACATGAGAACAATATATACAAAATCTGAAACTGATAAACCAGGTAAATGTCTGAGTTAGGAAGTCAATATTCTGCAAAGTTTGAATGTCCTGTAGCCATAGCATGCTGTTGAGCTTGCCTTTGTCCTCGGAGACCATCATTACAAACAAGACAACGTAGAGTGAAACCAGAGAGATCTGTATACTGTCTGCTCTTCTGGGCCTCTGTTGCAAGGTGCAAGACTTGTGATAGGACTTCCTCATCATCCACTCTAAACACTGTCTCTATACCATCTCTACCAAGTTCCTTGATTAAAGGATCATAGTGAACATTGTCATAGATGAGGTAAATCCGATGATTGTAACCATTATTCTCACCAAATTTGTCAATACGCACACTTTGAGTGTCAACAACTGCAATTTCAGTTTCATAAAATTCACTAAGGATTGAAATTTCTATTGCCCCACCCCAAGAGTCCAGATTCTTTATCCACTGGCAGTACTCTAAGTTGGATTTACCAAGAAAAACTTCATTGTACAGCTCTGGATTACTGCTTACTACATTGACGATGAGATTACGAAGTTCTTGTGCACGTGAACTGTCTGTATTGCCACCTTCCATGAGTAATGCTATGCTCATAAACAGGCAAGAGTTATCTGATGGTACTACACGACGTGTCACTGTGGCCTTTGCCTCACCACTACCTTGACTTACATCAGTTTTATTACTTGTCTCATCCTCCTCTACTATGACCATATCTCCTGATTTAAAAGGAAGAGAGGCTAGTTCTTGACCTTCGTTGGACAGATCTAATGGTTTAGGAGGGTACCCATGGAGTAGTTTCTGTGATTTGCTTGGAATCTCAGTGAATTCTGATATTTTTTGGAGTAGATGACTGATGGTAGATTTCATGGTTAGACCTTCTAACTTCTTTCGTCCATTCTTAGCTTTGATCATGACCAGGAACGGTGGAGAAGACATGGTTGTATCAACTGAGGTTTATCTGCAAAGCAAAGATCGAAATAGGAAACAATGTCAAGTAAATCACACCATGATAGCAGTAGAGTATGATGGTTTATTTATTTTTGTCATGGTGTACCGGTAAGTCAATGGACATCATTCTTGATGACAAATTCACTTTGAATAATCATGTTTGATACAAAAAAGACTGCGCAACGTAACGCTTCGGTCTGGCAGGAAGGCGTCAATCATTTGTGATACGGTCTGCTGTGGACCAGTGCCCAGTGGGTCTGAGGTATGTTGTTGTTTTGTTTTATTGGCGTGTTTCATTCAATTATGAATATTTACAGAATATATCTGCTTAGTCCTCCTTTAGTCTTCTTTTCCTCTTCCTCATGCATTTTTAAAAATGTGTACAGACCTTCAACAGAATTTATGAAGAACTACAAATGCATTTATCAATGATTTGTGATGATAATAATAATAATAATGACAAAAATAAAATTATAACAATGATAATATTTGAATTTTACTAATAATACTACTAATAATGATAATGATGATGATAATAATGAAATAATGAAGTTAAATTAAAAGGCAAAAAGCAATAAATTTCCATAAAAGCATAATTAGATCTACATAAAAAAATCTAAATAAAAATATTTATTAATATTATAAAATATAACTGAGATCTGAATGAATGCTGATTAGACTCTAGACTAGTACTGTCTCTAGACTCTAGTCTATCTCTCATTAAACATACCGGTACATGCATGTAAACTCCCAACTAAAACACACAATGCCTCTTGTAGCCAATTCTAAGTTTCGACCTAATATAGCTTTGCAATTGCAGGGGTACAATTATACAAGCTTATTTCATACAGCGCTTGCACATGCATGTTTTGTTTGACTTTGGGTAAAATGAACTGATAGCCCTACAATACACACATCCTGATATGCGGGACTGTTGTGGGAGTAAATTGAAATTAGCTTCGGGTGTTTGTCTGCTCTTTAAATAAACAGAATACAGCAAATCAAACAGAATTTGGATTTTCTTATAACACATAACACCAAGATTAAAATAATAAATGATCCAAGCAGAGAAACATAAATGTATTGTAAACTCACAAATTTCAACCTTCTTCCTGGCGCAGGCTTCTTTGTTTATAATTGGAGCTTTGTAAGAGTGACGTCACGCAAGTTAAGTCTCTCGACGCGATCTCACCGCGGTGTTTGGATATAGAGACGACTGAACTCGAAAGGGTTCTAATAATAGGCCTCCAAAGTCCAAACCGTCCGAAAATACGACAAATGTTGAGTTTTTTCTTTGTAAATGTATGAATTCTGTTGTAATCATGGTTAGGTAGTATGTGGTTATGTGTCAGAAAGCATATAGCTGCGACCAGGGGCAGCCGAGCGACTTCCAAAGTGTGTGTGTGTGTGGGGGCACCAACAAAAAGGGCACTTTCTGGAGAGAAAAAAAGGGCACCTACAAAGAGTAATCTCAAAGCGAAAATATGCAAGTTTGTTTAGACATTGGTATATACCCCTACATTGTGATTACATTATCAGGGAGGATTTCAATATTTGTTTCTCTTGATACATCATACAAGATATTGTTTAAGCATCATACTTTGCAGTTGAAGTTTGAAGTTTGAAGTTTATTTGTTCCACATTTAAATCAAGAAACAATTTAAATTCTTTTTTTTTTATACAAGCGTATAAGCGTAGATTACAAACACACAAAAATTAAAGATTTCAAATCAAGTATAATGTACGGAAAATAGGTACGAAGTTTCGAAATGTATATAGTTATGACAAGTAAGGTAAAACAATGTAAAATGTGGGGAGCCTAAATAAAAAGCATAGCTTGGGTGTGATGGTCTGAATGTTTATTTGCGAGCGAGCGAGGAAACATTTTAAGAAGTATTTTTTTGTGAGGTCTCAGTGCGAAGAATTTCATATTATAATGAAAAAACCCAACCCTGATGGGGATATAAGCACATTCTCATAACGGACGACTGAACAGACCTTTGATAAGTAACATAATTATATCGTCTCTAAATGCAAGCGAGCGTAGCGAGCGAGCTTTGGGGGAAATTGCTCTTAGTCCCTTTAAATTAGAGGCACGTTTAATGATGAGAGGAAAGGGGACCCTTATCGAAAGAAATAAGACACTTATTAGAAAAGAAAGGGAACATGTGTCAAAGTTCAAAGGGTAATTATCAGAGGTGAAAATAGGGCACTCCTTACATCTGAAAAGAGGCACTCACCAGGGATGAAATAAGGCACTTATGAGAATGGGAAATGGGCATTTGTCGACGGAAAATGGACACCCATCAGATTTTGATAGGGGCATTTATAAGAGGTGAAAATGGGCATTTATGAAAAGGAGATAGGTCCCTTGTTAGAAACGAAAAGGGGCAAGTATCCTTGTTAAAAGGGAATTATCAGAGGTGAAAAGGGGCACTTATCGCACCTGAAAAGGGGCATTGACCAGATATGAAAAGGGGCACTTATGAGAATGAAAAAAAGGCACTTTTGATAAAGGAAAATGTGCATTTGTTGAAGAAAAGGGGCACGATCAGATTTTGATAGGGGCAGTTATCGGAGGTGAAAGGGGGATTTTATGAGAAGGGAAGTGGCTCTTATTGAAAGAAAACGAGACACATGTTAAAAGAAAAGGGGCACCGATCAGATTTTAATAGGGGCACTTATCAGAAATGAAAAGGGGGGTAATTATGAGAAGGGGAAGGGGCACTTATAAGAAGGAAAAAGAGCATTTATTAGAAAGGAAAAGGGGAATTGTCGAAATAAAAGGGGCAATTATTAGAGGTGAAAAGGGGTACTCATCAGAGATGAAAAAAAGCACTTACCAGGAGGAGAAGGGGCATTTGTCAGAGTAAAACGAGCATCTCTCAGATTTGAATAGGGGCAATTATCGGAGGTGAAGGGCGCACTTATCTGAAATGAAAAGGAGTAACTTTTCGTCCCTGAAAAGGGTCATTTACCAGAGATGAAAAGGGGCTCCTATGAGAATTTAAAGAAACATTTTTCATAAGTGAAAAAGGAGCATTTGTCAGAAGGGGAAGGAGCTCTTTTTTTAATGAGGGCACTTATAAGGAAAAGGGGCACTTATTAGAAAAGAAAAGGTGCACATGTGAAAATAAAAGGTGCGCTTATCTGAGTTAAAAAGGGGTAGTAATTAAAAGGGGCAGGGGCACTCCTTACAAAGGAAAAGGGGCACTTTTTCTAAGTAAAAAGGGCACTACTGGCATTAGGTATCCTCGACCACCCCCCCCCTCCCGATAATTTGTTTTTTAAACTTACAAGTAAGGCCTGGGCCTAGCCAGGCTTTCTAACAAAAAATGAACAAAAAATAAAATGAAACGGTATTATTTTTAGTGCTCACTACTCCCCCGTTGAGCGAAAATAACGGTCTGCACGATTTTCAAATTTCCGCCCCTATTGGAAAATCCTGGATCCGCCACCGTCCACTTCCCACCCCTATTCATATTGGATACATAAACGCTTAATGCTTGTCCCAAAAATCAACAATTTAGGAGTTATTACAGAGAAAAATATACAAAACTATCAAATCTATTTTTCTTTAATTGATTTTAAGCTTTTCACTGAATCGCTTTTCGTCGTCTGGACGGTTCCACCGGGTCTACTGAATCCATTAAAAAAAACAGGTAAAGGTTAAATTTGTTGGACACAAATACTGCCAATGCGATATAGTTGTGTTAAATCATCCTCAGTATACTCCCCCCAGTGGCGGATCCAGGGAGGGCCCGGGGCCGGGCCCTCCTAGCAAAAAAACAGGTAAAACAGCCTTTTTGAAAAAATAGAAGATGGGCCCCTCCTGGCGCCCAAGGGGGTGGAAAAAATAACCCTTCCCGTAGGGAAAAAAATTTCGGGTGCCAAAAAAAAATTGTGCTCACTACCCCCACCCCACTGAGCGAATAATCGGCCGGCACGATTTTCAAATTTTCGCACGAAGTGGGCCCCTTTTTAGGCCCCCTCCCTTGCCGCCGGCTGGATCCGCCCCTGACTCCCCCTTTGTAAAAATGAAAACATCACAGTTGCATTCTCAATTAAACAGACTATATTCGTTCCATCGAATTCATTTCTCTTATAATCCTTTCATGATTATCGGATTAATGTAAAACTAGAACTAAGAGAAGAGAGAACAATTATCTTTTTTATATTTTCATTCACTGATGATTTCAGGGCGAGGTGAAGAGGACTAAGGCCTGTGCAGTGTATGTGTGTGTGTGTGGGGGGGGGATGCAACAGAGAGGGGGTGGTGGAAACAGAGAGATTTAACAGTGATGGGGAAAGTACATTTGCTCAAAACATATGCCTTGTCAAAATTAAACTACGTTTCGTCGTCATTAGTTGTTCCAAGGTGGGTAGGAATAGAAACTAAGAAAATTTGCTTTGATTTCATATGGAATGGAAAAGATAGAATTAAAAGAGATATTTGTTATCAAGATTACATGGATGGTGGCTTAAGGATGATAGATTTTGATTTATTTGTGAAAACCCAAAGGGTAATGTGGTTAAAACGACTACTTTATGGGGAAACAAATATGGGCTGGAAACTTTATTTTGATTACATCTTTAGAAAAGTGGGTGGAAGATTTATCTCGCTTTGTAATTATGATATTAAGTTATTGAAATTGAAAGCCCCACAGTTCTATTTAGAGATTTTAAAGGCTTGGCAAGATATTGAGGAAAACAGGAATTTTGCAGGAAAAGTCAATCCAATTATTTTTAACAATAAAGATTACCTTTTGAAAGGTAAAATGATTTTTGATGAAGATTTGTTTAAAAATAATATATACCTTGTCGATCACGTTCTTGAGAGAGAACAGGTGAAAACAGTAAATTATTTTCATAGACAAGGCTTGAGTGCTGAAAATATTATGGAAATTTGGAAGATAAGTGATGTCGTGTTGAAAAGCGAAAAACATAAAGGGAACTTCCAGGATTTATGCTCATATGATGTAGACAATTATAATATTTCTTTGAAGATGTTTGGAAAAGTCATTTTTCTGAAAGATGTACCATCTAGAAAGGTCTACGAAAATTTTGTAACTAATCTCCAGCACCTGTATACTTTCCGAATAAAAGATGATCACAACCATTTTGATTTTTCAAAAAAAGAAATTTCACAAATATTTATAAGAATCAGAACTACAACAATTTTACCGAAAGTCAGGAATTTCAGTATAAATTACTTCATGGTGCAATATATACCAATGAACATCTTTTTAAATTTGGGTTTGTTGATAACAATTACTGTTCATTCTGCAAGGAAGCACCGGAATCATACGAACACCTATTTTGGGTTTGTCGTGATGTAAAGGCCTTATGGCAAATGGTTATTGAAAAACTAGGTTTAGGAAGTCTTCGGAAGGCAGAGTAGAAAGAAATACATGTGGGAATCACTGGATCTGAACCTGAAATTAAATTTTACAATACTGTGATTTTCTTAATGAAATATATTATTTTTAAGACAAGGTCAGAGGGGAGAGTTCCTACTCAGGAAAGATGTTTTCAAACTTTGTTAGAATATCAAAATGAAGAAAAGCAATAGCTATTAAAAGGAATAAGTTAGATAAGCATTTGTTAAAATGGGAGAGATTGCACCGAAATGGCAGGACTGGGGGCGATATCCAGGGGTAAGGAGAGGGAGAGTGAGAGAGTGAGGGAGAGAGGGGATGAAAGAGAGGATGTGTGAATGTGTGCTCGTCGTGTGTATGTGTGTGTTGTGGCTGCGTGTGTGCGTGTGTGCGGGTGTGTTTGTTTTGTTTTGTTTTTGTAGGGAGGGGGTTTGGGGAAGTCAAGGGGTAAAAGAAGAAAGATTTCACTCAATTTCTCTAATTTAAAAAAAATTGTTTAAGGTTTCTTTTTTCTTCTAATGTTTGTATGTTTATGTTATTCATTGAAATTGTTTTAGTGATGATTAATTGTACTTCTGGTAATGTATAATTTCAGTGTGTCAAGCTTAATCATCTATAATTGTTCATTATAGGATCATATAAGTCATTGAAATATGTTAGTTGTGATTTTTACTGTATTTCTGTTATGTAATTCGATGAAAATGATTTGAAAAAAAGGAAAAAATCATGTATTATTGAGTGAAATCAAAATAAAGGTAATAGAAAGAAAAAAATGGTGGGGAGGGAGGGGGGTTAGTAGTGTGTTTGGTTGGATGGGGTCATTTGTTTTATGTTACAATTGATTTCATTTTTGTTTTCATCAATCGTACAATCTGTTATGAAAATGTTTTGAAATTATGTTAAGACAAAACAATTGTATTTTATTTCTAAAAGTGATTTGTATTGTTTGGAATCAATAAAAAAAAAACTATTGGAAAAAAAAAAATCACACAAATTCAAATTAATTTATTGAAATCCATCCTGAAAAGGGTTATCATACAACGTATAAACAAACAAAATAAAATTAAACTCTTAATAGGAAAACAAAAACCTCATCATAAACCTTTTCGCCAATTTTTAATAAAGCAATACTGCAGTACATACTGATTGCCTTACATGCACACTAGAAAAAAGTAGTAATATGGTTATTATGACATAGATATAAACAAATCTTCGAAAAAGGGAAAGGTAAATTGTATCCAAATAGAAATTAAAGTTGTTAAATAAATCAGATTTTAAGATCATCATCAGCACGTACAAAACAGAGACCTACACTAAGGAGAGTGCATAGCCCACTCTCCCCTTACCGATTGATTCACCGGATCATGTATAATAATGGAGAGAGCAATAAAAGCGTGCATTGTTGAACTCAAGATGATCACCAAACGGAAACGGGTGAGTGAGATGAGAGAAAGAGAGAGAGAGAGAGAGAGAGAGAGAAAGAGAGAGAGAGAGAGAGAAAGAGAGAGAGAGGATGAGAGAGAGAAGGGGGAAGCTGAGGGAGATGGAGGAGCATAATGATCTAAGAGTGAAGGAAGTATAACGAAAAGGGGAAAAAGAACACATCGTTCTTCTTTCAATATTACTCTTTATGTTTAATAATCTTTGGCCAATAGATTAGTCAATAGTATCCTCCGAATGGCATTCTCTTCCTTCAGTTTGCCTTCGAAATTGTATAATGACCACTGTATTCCCATTTAACCCTTATATCAAACGCGATAACGTGTCCTTATCTACAGTAGATACCACTAACAACTAATAGTAGATGAAATGTTACCACAGTAGGCGTTCTGTAGTAGGCGTTCTGTATGACGATGGGGATAAATCAACACATTACATTCAATTAGAAATCATATCAGAGACATCATCAAAGTACATGTATCATTATTATTATTATTATCATTATTATTATCATTATTATTATTATTATTATCATCATTATTAGTATTATTATTATTATTATTATTATCATTATTATCATCATTATCATTATTATTATTATTATTATTATCATTATTATTATTATCAATATTATCATTATTATTATTATTATCATTATTATTATTATTATTATTATTATTACCATTATTATCATTATTATTATTATCATTATCATTATCATTATTATTATTATTATTATTATTATCATTATTATTATTATTATTATTATCATTATTATTATTATCATTATCATTATTATTATTATTATTATTATCATTATTATTATTATTATCATTATTATTATTATTATTATTATTATTATTATTATCATTATTATTATTCTTTTCATTATTATTATTATTATTATTATTATTATTTTCATTATTATTATTAACATGACATATAAACTTTAATGCTAGTCCGATGACAATGTAAGGCTCCTTTTATCGATCATTGTCTTGCTGAACTTTCGTTTATGGCAGGATAAGGAATCAATTTATTATAAGGTGATGAGCACGGTACGAATTAATTCTTACAATAAGGAGGACCAGAGACATAAAAATCAATGAAACTTAGCCATAACAAATGAAAGGTTTAGAGCTAACTCACCCCGCCTCTGAAATATAAGTTCATTTGAGTTTTTAAAAAAATCTTCTGATGTCACATTTTACATAATTTCGAATTTAGCCTACCTTGCAGTACCAAGAATTATTATGATGTATACCAAATAGGCTAATGATGATAATGATGATTTAGCGTGTCACCATATTTTTGTACAAATCTTTCGAAGTCGCAGGCCCCTCCAATTAAGGCAGTATTCACAGTCATCTGACAAAATAGGTTAGCTTGAAAAAGACAGGACCTAAAGTGTTCCCATTAATAAATTCTACAAAGAAAGAAAGGAATTAAGCAAGTTCAAGAAGATTGGAGACGGAGTATAATTATCTTTCTGTAGTGAGTTCCAGTTCACGGAAAAAACTGTCACCTGTGAAATTTCTATGAGACGAAAGCTCACCACACAAAATGTTGTACCTTTGCAAAAGGTCGCCTTTATGATTAGATTGAAAAGATATTTGAAATTTGTCTTTTTGAATAAAGTTTTGAATCGATATTGCAGTACATTGTAAGTCTTTTGATTACACATTAGCAAAATGTCAGGGCAAATATACTTTATGTACTTGACGAATTGAATAGCGCTGAATATCAGGCGAGATATGAAATTTTCAGGGTATAGTTTTTGTCTTTTGTATTCATTGAATTTATTTCTCAAAACTCCAATTCCTTTTCGTACATAACATAGAAGCAAACCATTTTCCATAGTCCTAGTTTATGCAAACTGAAACAAAATTATAACAAAACTTTTTTTATCATTTGATAAATGAACATAAATACAACTTAATTCATTGTTCATAATTTCACAATGTATATGACCAAAATATATCACAATTACATAATAGGAAAACATTACCGCACTACACAATTATTTCATCCCCAAAACTACGACAGGCATTGTTTTTTTCCAGAATAAAACTGAATACTTTACACACAAAAAAATGAGTTTCTTATTTCTCACCATATTATCATACAGAATTAAAGTTATGAGTTTTTCCTTTATTAAAATTTCTTTGAAACTGCGTTTGATTTCATCAATGGTTATAAATGAACTCCGTTCTCTTCCCATGAAAATCAAATACTTTACCAGAATAAAAAAACTATTTACCAATTGCTCCATTGATATGTCCCATCGATATACTACATTTCCTTCTAATTTCCATGAAATGATGCCCTTAGAGCCAAGGTTACATGAGATTTGGCGTTCCATCCCCTGGTTGAGAAATTATTGCAATATAACCCATCATCAATCATCTCACGGCTAACCTGGCTAAAACCATTTAACATAGCATTAATGCCGCTGATTACACGGAATGGATTAAAGTATTGATATGCAAATAGAATTTGTCTTTTGCTTGTTGAAGCAAAAAGCTTTCCCTTTTCTTAAGAGGCGCCATGTTTTACCCTTCTTTTTCAACCATTATCCAAATGTTTTAAAGTCAAGGTTTCTACTTCGCCTATTCAATATCATTACTTAGTGCTATCCGTCGATTGCCAGGTGGCCTTACGAATAAAATAAGACAATAATGGACATTAGAAAACGCGTTTTTTTTTTTTTTTTTTTTTTTTTTCTTTTTCTCTCCCTTCTTCTTCTTCTTCCTCTTCTTCTTTTTCCTTATCATTTTTTTTCCTTTTAAAGACCTGTTCTGGTACTTCACTGCAATTTACTAACTGAGCATGACGTAGGCCCAACCCTTTTTTCAAATGCGAAAGTCGTTTATCATAATCAAGATTCAATTCAGAACACTACTGTCATGACAATAAACACCATCTTGTCACCTGCTCCCTGACAAAGCTCACTTCCACAACCTCAAAATATCAAACTTGGTGAATTTGCTTTTACATTAATACCAAAAATGGCATCCCCTCCGCCAGGTTTTTAGTAGCAATTAAAATCATTTCTGTCTGAATAGGAATCCTATTACACTTCTTTTCAGTATGTCCTAAAACGGCCTTTCAATATTACAGACAGATCACTTCCTCCCTCTCCCATGCAGATAGATCTACACTGTTTAAAAGCCAATTTGTCATTTCACGCGTTCATATTATGTCTTTATTCTTTTATTTTGTTGAGCCTTCAAGCTATCATACCTTCATCTCCCTCTGCTCCTCTCTTATTCTTGAATATTTCTATTTCATTTACTCGGTTTACATATCAATTTCATGAGAAGATGAGCTTTATCAGATCACATCAAAAGAAATTCATCTCACTATAAGTGTACGGACATCCATTCTAATTCGATCACTGTATAAAGATATTGTATAAATTCTATAGATCGACCCAAAATAGAAAATATTCAATTTGCGAATCGCTCCAGTTTGTCTCCTAAAACGACACACTTGTGAGCGATTATCCATGAGTATGCAAGTACGCCATGAATATTGCTTTATGACGGTGCATTTTTATTGTTTAAATCTTAATGTCCAATTTAATTTTTATTAGAGGTTACTGTTATTTATGGAATGTAGCGAAAATTCATTTTAATACTACAAGTATAAGTTTATCACATGTCCCTAATTCTGCCGTTATTAACATTACATGGAAACACACTATAAATTATTATCTCTTTTATATTTCCCTGACCTTCCTGTCAGAGCATAGTATATTATCTTATTTTTAGGTTTGTAGAATTTGCATTAATGTTAGATTAAATTAAAAAAATATTCTATAAATCCAAATACAAAAATCTTCATAATTTCTCTTCTTTCTTTCTCTTCTCCCGGGCAGCGTCTCCATGATTTATCCAGAGAAATGACATGGCCAAGCATAATCACTCGAAATAAGGGAGGGTGGGGAATATTTTCTCTCGATCTCCCTCGATCTCCCTTCCTTGTCTTTCTCTCTCTCTCTCTCTCTCTCTCTCTCTTCCAATCTCTTGTCCATTGACGACGTTTTTCAGCGTTTCCCAAAACCATGGCTGTACTTTGCCTAATGGAGTCTCGGTATTTACTCTCTCTCTCTCTCTATCGCTTTCTCTCTCTCTTTCTCTCTCTCTCTCTCCATCTGTCTGTCTCTCTGTCTGTCTCTCTCTGTCTCTCTCTCACTCAATGCTTGCTATAGTAAACGAGACAATGTTTCTGGCTCTAGAAACTGTGCATAATTTCATCAGACAGAGAAAAGCGTCCATGCAAGAAGGAAAGGCTTCTCTTCAACCATGCACAGCCGCAAAGGTTCCACTGTAGCTGACGTTATTGTAGTGCCTGACGACTCTTACAATTTGCATGGCTCTACAATCCCATAGCATCATTAACATTTCCCCTGGTTTCCTGTTGATCAAAGCCACTCGTTATCATACTTTCGCTCTTACTAAATATCAATCAAAGTGCTTTGGACATCAAGATAACCAATAAAAACAGCTGGAGGCTGGGAGATGTTCAATTGCCTAACCCTAACCCAACGGAAATCACACAGAAAACAAATGCAAATCGACTGGGCAAAGTTGTTCTTTAACATAGTAAACGTAATCTTTTTGGAATGTTTTGAATTGTATTCTTTTCTTCAATACATGTATTTTATTTTTGCTTTTGTTTTACAAGAATGTTATTTAGGAAAGACTGAGCACATTCAAACCACTTTGAAGTATAAGTCGAGTATGCATAAATTAGAAGTATGTAATGTGAGACTAGACCTTTAAACAGACGATCACCTGGCATTGTAATATTTTGAAACAGCCCTTTTATTATCGATGATGCTTCTGATTTTATCATCGTGTTAATCATGCATGTCTAATAGCTAGCTCATGATAAAATCACTTGTAGATATCTACTATGCTGTTATTCTTGTAGAATAAATTTGGAAGGACGCGAAAAAAGAATGTGCTCTCTTCAAGATATTTATATCTTCTTCATTTTCCGACAAATTCTACACGGTGATTGCTCAGTTTGGTATAATCACAGAGGAATTATGTTATCGATTAGTTTACGCAACCATAGGCCTACAACTTATTAATTTCATCCTTGAAAAGATGTTATTCATCTTGCCATATTTCCGATGGCATCCCATATCATTTGTCATATTTCCGTTCAAGAAGAATCCCATCTTCTTTGCTTTTGGAAACGATTCAATTTTCATTATTCAATCCACATCTTTGTGATATAGGTATGCCTTGTTTTGTAAAAAATATATTTATGGTTTCATTGCACGCCATGCATACCAATTGACTTGATTCTATTCCCCAAGGCTGGGTAAGCTCGCTCGTTTTCTTCTTAATCGGTGATTAACCCAGCAATCATCCAAGATAGGGATCTATTTATTCTAGAATTGGTTGCTATGGAATATATCAAATATCATATTATTGCATAATATTTTTTCAAAATTATAAAGCGTAGGCAACAAGTAAGACAAATAAAGGTTCACATACAAACGTTTACTTACATATTTCTACTTTAGCTTAGGGTTTACACATCAGAGTATTAAAGGGCACTTATCTTTGACAATTGGTCTTTAGAAATAGCTAAAAAGAGAAGGAAGCCCGATACGATTAGGAATAAAAAGTGCTTATGATATGAACTTCTCTATTTATAACTTTTAAACCTATAACTATGTTTTGTTATCCACAGCAAGTATTCTTGATCTTGCATCAAATATTCGCCAAACCTTTTGAGGGTCAACAATAAATTGTGTTATCAGAAAAATCATGACCATATGGTTGGCAAAATCATTTCACTGTTTCGTGTTTTCCATTGTCTGTTTAGATCGCTTTGAATAAACGACAATCTCCTTCATGTCAGTTTTAAAAAGTTATGAGCCATAGAGCTTTAATTATCAAACGTCGCCATCAGATTCTCATCGATTACACGTTTACGCAATTAGCAATTTGTTAAACAATGCGTGCATATATGGCTCCGCTACTTTTGAATACGATGGTTTTCTCCTGTCTTTTATTCGAGCTTTATATTTAAGGTACTATGTCCCATTTGCAGGCCAAAAAAATGAAAAGGTTAAATTCCAACGGCATTTGAAAGATAATACTAATTTAGAACTTCCCTAAAAAAAGGGGGCTTGAAAATGTCTTTAAGTGGGAAAATAACGACTATTAGTTGTCGAATCGACTTAAGTGCTACCAATACAGTAAGTAATAGTCTGATTTTCAGACCATTGTACGGAATGGTCGTACGTTTTGTGCTGCGCAAAGATTCAATCAGTTTAAGAAGTGGGTTATTGATGTAGACAAATGCTCATGTACCCTTTACAGCTCATTTTATGTATGTTATTACCAAAGAAAAAAGCCAGTCAGTCACTCAATAGTGTCTGACAGTGAAGTCTAGCAAGTAAACGGATTTCCTTGCATAATTTGAATATTAGGACACTGCTAACGTTTAAATTTCACAGATAGGACATACATGACATATTCATAATTCCTGCAAAGTTCTACAGAATTTGATGTTGGCTGCAAAAGGGACATAGTATAATTATCTTAAAGACATACACACACGCACGCACACACACACACACACACACACACACACACACACACACACACACACACACACACACACACACTATATATATATATATATATATATATATATATATATCTTTTTCTTTCTCTATATTAGGTACTTAATGACGATTATGATTATTCTGTAATTTGTATGTATCTTTGTCTGTTTTTTTATGGCGACCCCACCACAAGCCTCGTGTTTTTAAAGAATTTCGCCTACTTCCTACTTAACATAGTAAGTATATATTTCATGTGTTCATTTTGTTTTTGTCAAGGAAAGTAATATTTATTGAACTGAAATTGAAATACAGAGATAATCAAGTATATACCGTTTCTTAGGATTTTTGTATTAATCGTATCGTCATTGATAATTATCATCAATCATGAACTACTGCATTTTTCAAACTTACAAATTAAATGTTGCCTTGTACGTCTATTGAGAAACAGGAGGGCGTTAACTCATATGCTTTTACACAGAGTTAACGCCCTTCTGGCTCTATCATAATTATGACCTATAATTATCTTGTAATGCAGCTGATTTCGCTCCATGAATACATTTCGTATGTTTTTCCTCGATTTGAATGCAAAGATGAAATTCTGTAATTTTAATAAAATAAAAAGAAATAAAGAAAGAAATACTGGGAGTTTCTAAAGGATACAGTTTGTACAAAGATAAAAGCTGTTGCTCTGATAGATAACCCAGTCCTAATATATTGAAGCTGTCAAAGCCAATGGAAGAAGCCAGTTTGTTGCTACGGTCAGAACGGTCTTACAGAGATGCGCCCAAGAGGGGGGGAAGGGGGGAGATGAAAAAGACAGCTCAGTTATGGATGAGAAGCGGAGGTGTATTGCCATAGCAACCGTCGATTAGAACTTAATCATTTGATCGCGTGAGCTGATGTTACGGGTGTAAACTAAATGATTGTATAATAAACGATATTTGGTATCGTAGCTTGATGGATAGGTAAATGCTATGAACACGATCACATCTATATATTTGCGAAAAATCAAATCAAGAGACGTCATTGTCGTGTTCGAACATTTCAATAGGTGACGCACAGTGCTATTGAAGTTGCCATATAGGTCGAATTTTTTTCGAAAGTGGTTGCTATGGTGTTTATAAAACATAAATTTTAATTAAAGGCATTGTATTCTACTGACACTACTTCAGATTTACGTGTACTGTCATGATCATCTGCTGCTTACGATGTCCCGAGGTGTCGACAGCCATGTCCCACAATCACCAACTCATTAGCGCGCATAGTGAGGCTTGGGTACAGTACAGGAAATCGCTCTTTTTACGCCTTCACCGAAATACAATGCACCAGTGGTAGCGATGTCGGTGAAACACCCTGTCTGTAACATTATCAGATTTAATGGTAGACTCACATGTGCTCCTTTAACATTATCAGATTTAATGGTAGACTCACATGTGCTCCTTTGTATTATACTCATGAATAATTTACAATTGCATACTGTTTACTTGTATTATAAAGATTCTATATTGTGGATTTGTTTTATCATGTAAATACTTTTGTAAAAATATTGTACAATTCAGCCCCTGGGTTTTGATGCAAATTTTTTGAATAAATAAACCATTATTAATATTACTATTATTTGTAAAAACTATCCCAAATCGTAAGGTATTACAATTTCCCATAAAGATATGTTAAAATTGTAAACTTTTTAAAATTTCTCCATCAAAAGGTTTTAAAAAGACTGCTTTACTAATGACTTGTACAAAAAAATGATCCACAATAATGCATTTCTTACAAAATTTCTTACAAAATGTGAAAACTTTGTACAGAAGAAGAAGAAGAAAAAACAAGAACTGCTATGATTACTTTTTGTTTGTTAATTATCTGTAACAAAATTTCATTTTACCATGTGACGATTTTATTTCAATAAATTCAAATTCAAACTATTATTAGGAATATGTTAACAGAAGAGATTATGATAGAAGAAGAGAAATTTGTTTCACTATCTATTCAATTAAAAAAAATGATCTTTTCAGTTTGCCATTTGCTTTCGAAGAGAATTATAGTGAAAGGAAAAATGAACTGGGTGAATGAACTAATAAATGACAATAAAAATTCATTTTTCGTATCTTGTGAATATCAGTGGAATGGTGAAGGGAAATTGATTTTTTTAAAATATAATACTTCCTCAATTACGTTGCTCATTCATTTTAATTCAAGCTTACCGAGGAATAATTTCCAAGACTGACAATATTACATAATTTGTGTGAAATAAAAAATGTTTGTAACAACATTATGAAATATGAATTCATATCATATATTTAATCAGAGACAGTAGGATTCAAAAATACATGCCCCAAGTGAAGACACACATTTCATGCTGACAAAGGTCATGAACAGATTTTCAAATTTGCCGACTGAGGTTCTAATTTGTTTTCTTCGAAAATCATACAAAAATGTCGACATCATTTACAGATTTGTTAGCAGAAATGAAGATAAAAAGATATATATATATATATATATATATATATATATATATGTTTGTATGTATTTTGTTGCACCTGTTTGAAATTTTGAATTTTGAATTCACTATCTGAAGAAATAAAATCGAAACCGGTCAGAGTGAACAAATGAACTGTCAAGGATTTTTATTTCAATTGTTATAATCATTATTTATATATACATGTACTGGATCGCGAGAGAGGGAGACAGAAGGAAACAGAAAGAGAGAGATGTGGAGAGGGAGAAGAGAGAGAGAGAGAGAGAGAGAGAGACTGTTTTTAAAGGACGAGAGGGATTTGAAATATAATTCTTTTAACGTGTGATAAAAGCATAATTTCTGCTTCTTGTTAAATGAGAAATGTTCAATAAATTTACCGTGAGTAAACCAACCTACTAAGGCCCAATCGGAAGAATGTTTTTCCATTTAATCTGTATGTACATGTTGCAAACAATGAACCGGGGTAATCAAGTAAAATAGCTAAAATTACATTTTTAAATATTCAGTGGCGTATCTAATATTACCCCCGTACTATCATTATAATTATGATTATTTCTTGCTGGAATACAAACTATAAGAGGGGACGGAGTATGCTCGCATATACATCCAACCAGGGGCGATGCTACATGAGAGGAGGGGGTGTATCTGCATAGACATCCAACCAGGGGCGTAGATAGAGGAGAGGAAGGGTGTAACTGCATTCATATCCAACCAGGGGCGTTGCTAGAGGATAGGAAGGGTGTACCTGCATAAATATCCAACCAGGGGCGTAGATAGATGAGAGGAAGGGTGTACCTGCATACATATTCAACCAGGGGCGTTGCTAGAGGAGAGGAAGGGTGTACCTGCATAGATATCCAACCAGGGGCGATGCTACATGAGAGGAGGAGGTGTACCTGCATAGACATTCAACCAGGGGCGTTGCTAGAGGAGAGGAATGGTGTACCTGCATAGACATCCAACCAGGGCGTAGATAGAGGAGAGGAAGGGTGTACCTGCATAGATATCCAACCAGGGGCGATGCTACATGAGAGAAGGGGGTGTACCTGCATAGACATTCAACCAGGGCGTTGCTAGAGGAGAGGAAGGGTGTACCTGCATAGATATCCAACCAGGGCGTAGATAGAGGAGAGGAAGGGTGTACCTGCATAGATATCCAACCAGGGGCGATGCTACATGAGAGGAGGTGTGTACCTGCATAGACATCCAACCAGGGGCGTAGATAGAGGAGAGGAAGGGTGTACCTGCATAGACATCCAACCAGGGGCGTAGATAGAGGAGAGGAAGGGTGTTCCTGCATAAACATCCAACCAGGGGCGTAGATAGAGGAGAGGAAGGGTGTAACTGCATAAATATCAAACCAGGGGCGATGCTACATGAGAGGAGAGGGTGTACCTGCATAGACATCCAATCAGGGGCGATGCTACATGAGAGGAGGGAGTGTAACTGCATAAATATCCAACCAGGGGCGTAGATAGAGGAGAGGAAGGGTGTGCATGCATTAATATTCAACCGGGGGTGTTTCACAAAGATCTTAAGTCGAACTTAACTCTAAGTTGGACTTAAATATTATGGAGAGCCATTTGTAGCCTTAAAATAAAATATATTCAAAAGCAAAAATTTAAGCATTTTAGACTTTCCATAAATTCCCCATCAAGAACATGAAATCTCCTTGGTAATAGAAAATATGATTTGAATCAACATTTTATGTCTTTTAAAATAACTTTTACAAAATATTTTCAAAGATGCTAACGGCTTTCCATAATTGTTAAGTCCAACTTAGAGATAAGTTCAACTTAGGATCTTTGTGAAACACCCCCCAGGGGCGTTGCTATAGGAGAGGAATTTGGTATGCTTACATATTTATATGCAACTTATTACCCACCGATACGTACCTTGTATCTTGCATTATCAGATTAGGCCTACGCATGTCCTTTTCTTTTTTAGTTCGTTTTTTATTCTTTTTCATCTAACTAAATGCCACGAACAATGTACGTATCGGTGAGTAATGCTTAAATGTGTTCGTTGGTGTACTTGTTAAAAATTTATTTATTTTTTCACTGTTGGCAAACTCGTTAGTTCTTACCCTCGTCTAAAATAGAAGTACTCTCTAAAAAAAAAAAAAAAATTCACTCTATATTTTCACTTTCTTGGGAGTGACGTCAGGGATCACTTGTTTAGGAGTGAATGTCGATTGATTTTAGAGTGCTCTCTAAGAAGAAAAGAGTTGATGTTCACTCTATTTTCACTACATTTTCCCTCTCCAGAGGAGTGACGTCAGTGATCACTCGATTTTTTTTATAGAGAGTACGGCGCCCCTGTATCCCACTTTATAGTGTGGTACGGTGTGTCACTGAAACAGCTCCCGTAGGACTTTTGTGCCAAAATTGATTTTTTGGCATTTTTGGATTCATTGGGGTCCAAGCTATGAGAAATTGATGGGGTTCAAATTTTCCCGACCCTCACCCCTCTCTGGGGGTTTCCTATCATGGGACCCCCTAAAATTGGGTGTGTCATTCATCTAATGACTGGTTTCACAAAACTTGAGTTGTTTTCTAGAAATGTGATTATCCCTCAACAGCGAGAAAGGTAATTTGAAGACTTTCAGTTGGATAAACCCTCCAAACAACCCATCCCCACCCCTACCCCACCCCCTGCAACTAGGTCCTTATTGTTGTCTCAATCATCTTAGCACGCCTACAAACACAGCGGGGATTGCCCCATTATTCAAGACATCGCCAAGTGATTATGGGACCCTCTATACTGTTCTTCGATTATCCCAGGGAATATCTGCGACTGTCGTTGGCCCTCACAGAAAGACATTGATAACGCTAGATCTCGATCTTTACTCCCGAGCGTTGAAGATTCAGCAGTCGGTGGGAAACACCAACTGGATCTTAAGAGCTGGAGCTCTCTACATTGCTTTCGCTGCCTTACATGCTCTTGGCAAAACCATCGATGGTAGCGGTCTTGACACGTGTGCTATCGAATGTGGTGCGTACACCTCAGCATCTCTTTGCAGGATCTTTGGCGGTAAAGCTTATAAGCGTGGCCTTGAATTCCACATTACTGCAAGCCTTGCAATCATGATGTTGCGTTTTGATGCCATACTATCGGATCTCTCCAAGGGTCCAATTCGCATCCAGTGCAATACTCTCAAAGAAAAACTTCATGGACGTGACCCAGAGATGGTGGAGATCTATGAAGAAATCCAATCCTGGTACTCGTCGATCAGGGGACTGGGAGGGCTACTTGTCATCACTAGAAGACCTCACCAAGTACTTTTTTGCTCGTGATCTCCTGAACTATGCTTGCCTGATGCCAGTCCATCTCGCTCAAATGAATGCCCTAGAAGAGGATGATCCAGAAACATGGAATGCCCTCAAGTCTGGAGGCTTTGTGGTGGCAAAGTCAGAGATACCCTTTTCTCTTCTCTTCACTGATCAGGCTCTAGATCAAGAAATCAAGAAACTAAAGGGGAATGGTGGGATGGTTGGACTCACAAGAAATGAAGCCGCTCTGGACCGACTAGTCACTACCACACCTTACCTTGCTGCTCTGGTAAATCATTACCTCAATGACTTCCCCAAAGCTACTGGAGCTTCATTGAGGAAGGAGCATCGTCAGCTCTCAGGAGACATTGCAGTGAGGTAAAGAAGAATGCTCTGAAACTACGCCACCTAATCGAGCTGCACTGCGGAGACAATCCTTTCAAGGAGAAGACACAATTGAAGAGTCTGGTTTCATCGGCACTTGTGTCAAATGAGGCGAAAAGTGACATTCTCCACTTTGCAGAAAAGGGCCAGAAGCGCTTTGAGGAGTTTGTATCTGATCGTTCGCTTTCATCATCAACCCTCTCGGTGTGGGACAAAATGAAGAAACTGAAGCTGAAATCCTTTTCGAACTGGATTGAGAAAAGGAAAGTGCGTGTTGGAGACAAGGTCATAAAGTTGCGGGAGGAACGTGAATTGCTGGGAAGATTACTTATCATTCAAGGCAGCCGCCCAAGCTTAGATCCTAAACTTGCGGAAACAATAGGTGAATATGAAATGTCAGTGGTTCCCCGTTCACTCTGTCACTCTGTGCTGTCGATGGTTCTTTGTACATCCCAACAGACAAAGCAAGTCTGATGCATGCAGTTGAAGATGCAAAGGCAGAACATACCGATGCTGTAAAACAGCCTGACGTCGTGGAGGATAATCATTTAACTTCCCACAGGTTGAAATGATGCAGGAACAGGTTCCGGTTACCATAGAACATGAGATAACGCAGGTTCCTTCTGGAACAGCCCAAAACCTAACCTCTTGCATGATCTTCCTGTCAAGGTGCTGATAATTGACGTCATGGGTGTACTACAAGGCATGAAAAAGACACCTGCCATGCAAAAGATGTCAGACCTGCAGAATGCATTCAACAGGCGCATCGAAGGGATGATGGCTAGCTATGATGAAGGTCGAGTTGTGTTTGATCGATATATGGAAGAACAAGACTCGACAAAAGAGGGCAACTACATCAGTAGAATACGAGATACACCCAGAAATGAAGCTCATAATGTCCATCAAGGAGCTTCTATCTTCATCGTCAACAAAGAAAAAGCTGACGTGCCTGTTAGGTCAGGGGCTGCTTGATAACTTTTCACAGAACACGGACAGCCCTTTCAAGCTAGTGGTTGTGTATGATACCTTCATCAAGGGACATGATTTTGAGGAGGCGCACACACATGAAGAGGCTGATACCCTGATTCCTAATCAAGTCCTTGCCTCTACTGCTAGTGGTGCCTTGCAAGAAATTACTGTCTGGTCCCCTGACACTGATGTCCTCCTTCTCTTAATTCATCTAGCATCTTGTGGAAACAATGCAGTGCCCACCATTCTACAATTTTCTACAGGCAAGGGTACAAAGAAACGAGAAATAGATGTGCTGGAGCGGGTTCAAGTCATTGGAAATCTAAAATGTCAAGGCCTCCTTGGACTTCATAATTTTTCTGGTGCTGACTGGGGAGGAAAGTTTGTTGGGATATCCAAGAAGACATGGATCAATGCCTACTTAAAGCTCGATGATGATGATCCTGCCATTATCTGCTTCAAAGAACTGGGCGAGGGTTCCATTCCAACTGAGCTTAGCAATGGAGAGCTTCCAACACAGGTGAAGGCACTAGAGCATTTCATATGTCGTGTTAACTGTTCATCAGGTCCAACAACCCTACCATCGCTCAGATGGGAACTGTTCCGATCAAAGAACCTGGAAGGTGAGATGTTACCTCCAACTCGTGCCGCATTACTACCTCACATCCTCTGTGCCAATTACATCACGATGAGAGATAAATCATACCCAGTGATTTCTCCTATCAAAGAGAATGGATGGTATTCAGAGAATCGAGGATGTCTTCCAGTCAAGTGTCTTGCGCTAGCTGCCTGCACCACGGGCAGTACTTGAACTCATCAAATGTGGCTGCAAAGCAGGATGCAAGGGACGATGTAGCTGCTCCAAGAACGATTTGCCCTGCACTCCTCTCTGCAAATGCTATGGTGGAGACTGTGAAAATCGGACAAGGGAGGATGCTCCAGATAGTGACAGCGATTGACTTTTACTGGAAGTCTGATGAACCTTTCCTGTTGTCATGGTAGCCACGAAGTAGGTGGTTACCCTTTCCCGATTTGTTTAATGTTTTGTTTATAACTGGAATTTTTTCTCCAAATATTTCTTTGATTTAGATAAAAATTGTGTTATGTACAAGTATTTTGAAACAAAATAGCTCAACTTGTTTCTTTTTTTTTCGGGGGGGGGGGGGGGAGGGGACCATATCAACAAAACAAAATGCACATTTTCGTATTATTTTGCATTTGAAAAAATATTACATATATAATTTGTCAACTTTCTGATTGACTGATGCAATTACAGTGCCTAGAAGTTGATATTTGAGAATTTTGTTATATTATCATCTGAAGGTGTTTGGCACCATCTGGTGTTTAAGTAAGTTATTCATTTGATAAAATACTAAAATAGGGTTGATTTTTATATTAACAGCCTAAAAATAACAGTGTTAATGACATGTGATATGTTTCGCAATTATTCCACTGTATAATAACACACAATGATGCCATTTCCACTTATTATTTCAAAATTCTAGCCCAAAAGAAAAAAGAAGGGCACAATGTAATATTTCCCCGTTTTTCACGTTTTATGACGCAATATCATTGAAAATGAATCCTTATATACGGTACCTCAAACAACTTCACAGTGTAATTGGCGAAAAAATATATGAATTAGGGTGGAAGACACCGAATCTCCCTATTGCGCTTTATATAGGCCATTTTGGCGCTCAAAATGGACCCCCCAGGAAGTGAAGGAGGGGTCTGAAAATTCGAACCCCATCATTTTTGGCCAATTGGGACCCTTTTGAAGCCAAAACAGCAGAAAAATCAATTTTGGCAAACAAATCCTACGGGATTACATACCATACCGCACTATTAGATCAAACGATAATCACGTCCTAAATTTCACTTTTAATCTGTCACTCTTAAGTATGTTTTGTTTGCTAAGTATCGGTGATGAGATACGGTTCAGCATTAGACATGGACTAGTTGCAATAGTTATATTGCATAATGTATAAATCATCGGAAAACGCCAGCTATTGAGTCGTCGTGTTTGCTTGTTATCTACTCAATCGCTTGTAATACCGATCATAATAATACCTTTCAATATGATTGCAAACATAATTATAGAAAGCTGCTATTATTAGAGAGAGAGAGAGAGAGAGACAGAGAAAGAGACCGAGAAAGAGAGAGAAAGAGACAGACAGACAGACAGAGAGAAAGAGACAGAGAGACAGAGAAAGAGAGAAAGAAAGAGAGAGAGAGAGAGAGAGTGAGTGAGAAGGAGAGAGAAAATAAAATTGAGGGATACCAATGATCCAGTGATCACGTGATGTACATGTAGTTCGGGACATCCCATGGCAGTAGACCGCTAGTCCATGAGACTTGTCGGTCCCGTACGTGAGCCCTCAGATGACTTTTTAGAAAGCATACGAGACTGCGATCGACATAGCAGGCTGTCGGTCTCGGCACAGGGGCACAGGGGCACAGGGACACGTGTCCCAACCCTTCGAATGACGAAAATGAAAGAGGGAGATAAAAAAATATATAGATAAAGAATGGATAGGGGAAATGAGAAGCAAAATGAAAAGAAGATTATTAACATCCCTCCCACACCATCTCCTGACATGATCTCTCGCATTTCCGCCATCCAAGCATCCAAGAAGAAGGGTAATTAAACAATAATACCAGTACCCCTACCCCTCCTGGCTGGACCCAGGCTACGCCTCCGACCAGTATTATTGGTTTAAAATATATATAACTTGACATGCATAACTTGGTTACTAGCACATAATGGACATTTCGTCTCGGTACTTAATATCATCATAGCATTTAACAATCCTGTTACTTTTTACTTGTAAAATTTATAAAAAAGGAAAAGATCTCTGTTTTTATTTGAGTTTACATAACAAAAACTGAATTTTAATCTGAATTTAGATTAGATTTGTTTTACTTGGTCGCTAAAAATACTCGCTCTTCCTCCTTGGATTTATGTATGAAATATACGTAGATCAATTTGATATTGTGTTTAGCCAGATTTACCCCCGGGCCCCTTCATCGTTTGTTCCTAAAACCATGGAAACCAGATGCTATGATCAATACACCTATACGCGCGGGTACATCAATCAGACAATCATATTATTTTGATGTGGTACTCTTTAGTGCATTATTGCGTGTGTGCGTGTGTGTGGGTGTGGGTGTGTATATAGTGTGCGTATCCAAGACAAAATCAGCTATCACTATAGGTTTATTTTCATCGTGCAGCATGATTCTGCCGACGATTGCCTGCCCTATTTTGGCCAAGGATTTTTAGGAACATTTCATACAATAAACGAACATATTACAAAGCCTAATGGCAGTTTCATCCAAATACATATGATAAAAAATGTGAATACTGCGATGACAACCACTTCTTATCGACATTTAATTACATCTCATAACATCTTAATTAAGTACTGATTGCTTGATCAAGAATTAAGCATGAACACATCACAATAAAATTATCATGCCAGTTCAGACTTCGATGGAATTCACTTTTCATTCTCTTCATTATTACTTTACAATTACACGGAATTCTATTGATTGGGAGAATTATTAAATATAGAGAAAAGTGCATTCTGGGTTTTGTCATAATATCCAGTGCTATAATACGTGTCATAAATGAGATCTTAATGGTAATGGGAATAAATCATTCAATGTTTGATTTGAAATATCGATATAGTTATCAACTCACAAAGAAGAAGAATGAGAAAAGTAAAGGGAAACGTTCAAGCATGTGAACGGAAAAGATTAATGGAAAAGCAAATTAGACAGAAATGGAAGTATGATAGGTAAAGGAACTGGAAGAAAGGAAGAGAAGAGTAGTATACAAAATTACGAAGAATATAAAGAAGAGGGCAAATATGGGGAAAATATAACGTGATGACTACTCTGGAATCTTTGTTTCGTTATCCTATACATACATTATTATCGCGGTAGCTCCCTTGCATTGAAATATAATAATCGATGCTCTATACAACACATATCTTAAAGCCTGTCTGCACTAGTTTGACCAGGAGGGATTAGACCTCCCAGCCTGGTCACTGACAGGTGGTTATCTCATCAACTCAGCTCTCAATTAACATAAGAAAAAGGGGATCATGGGGGACCAAACGGGTACCGCTCAGGCAATGTTTGCTATATGGAGGGCGCAAGTAGCTACAAGTAGTCAGTGCCATCTATACACACCTATCCTAACCAATGGCTCTGCAAGTAGTGCAGTCCCGCTTTAAAGTAATCGCTCGGTATATTCCCAAGTCTTCCGTTATTATTCGTCACCGCAGTGGTGACATTTCCAACAAATCAATAAGATATTAATACACAGTGAAATCAGATTGAAATCAAACGTAAAGTCCATGCTAAAAGATAAGTTTCTTTGTAATATATCGAAAATTGTTTGCCTAATGATTTCAGGTAACATTGGTAAATCATCTCTACATTTCATCTGTATTGGGTATGTCTATACTAGACAACGGAATGGAAATAAACATAATTAGCAAAATTATACTAATGTAGAGCATTAATAAACTTTGCATCGTTTTAAATGAAGGTCAAATGAGAGTGTTCAGTAATTAGCTTTAACGGTATTTTCACGCCCAATGTCGGCGTGAGTAGATGTAATTCTTGAAATATGATTGTATGCATGTCTCTGATACAGCCATAACTATGTACCATAGTGTGACTATAGTATAATAACACGTGTACAGGCCAAATTTCTTCAGGGGGTGGAGGGGTGACTCCTGAACATCATCTTTCAAATTCTTAAAAAAATGAAACCGTTTAAATTTGAAAATATACTAAATATGAAATTTATTAATACGAGTAGACAAAATCGTTGCCCGAATGAAATGACGTTTGCCTGAATAGTCATGTAAAAATTCTCGGCGCCTCGTATGTATTTGGGCTTTATTCAGTTACCTAACCCTCTCTGGTATAGATATCACTTTGCAGAAGTTCTCATATTTCAACTTCATAAATAAAAACAGGAACATCAGTACACTAAACAGATGTTGGAACATAATGAAGGTCGGATTATATGGGTATTAGATTATAGATTATAGATATGTGAAACTCTACAAAGTTTAGCCTTTCTCCCGACATCCGGCCATGTCGATAAGTATCCAGACCTTATTTTTTTCACATGCGTTGTAAATGTGGCCAATTGTGTGCTCGCAGAAGCGAGATCTAACAGAAAGCATATTCAATTTTCAATTTTTCACACTTTTAAAAGATAAATTAAAGATAAAGATAAATTAAGATTAAAGATAAATTAAAAAAATTTAAATGAAAATCTTTCTAAAATAGCATCTTGGTTTAAGTGCAATAACCTATCATTAAATGTCAATAAAACGCAATATATGTATTTTCATAAAAGAGGATATCAAGTACCTAGACACATACAAATATACATAGATAATACGCTCTTGCGAAGAAGTGAAAGTGTACTTTTTTGGGTGTTACTTTGAATGAATCCTTGAATTGGAAGGATCATATTACATCTGTAAGCCTAAAGGTTGCACGTTATGTCGGAATTATGTATCGATTGAAAAATATTTTACCTGCATATGTCTTATTTAATATTTACAATACGTTTATTTTGTCCACTATTTCTTACTGCAATACTGTTTGGGGAAATACTTATTGTACACACTTACACAAATTAATTATATTACAGAAAAAAGCAATACGTATATGTACTAATTCAAGTTATATGACACCCTCATCCCCACTATTTAAGAAATTATGTACACTTAAGTTATTAGATATAAACAAACTACAAATATATTCCCTTATGCAAAGATTCAATACCCACACTTTGTCTTTATACTTAATGAATATGTTTTCTTTAAATTCCCAGATTCATAGGTATCCCACAAGAAATGCAAACAAATTTCATCGGTGGACATATAATAATGATTATTCAAGATACTCTCTGAGACATTCGGGTCCAGTTCTTTGGAATAATGTAAAATGTAACCAATTTAATATTTCATTTAATAATACATTCAGGAGGCAATATAAGAAACATTTAATTTCTTCATACTGATTACTTTTAATTTGTTAAATATCTTTTCTTAAATTATCCTATAGAACCATACCATACTGTTCGATGCTCTTATATGTTTAAAAAAATGTTTTTCATGTTTATGTTCTCATGTTCTCACGTTCTATGTTTTATGTATTGTTTCACCAATCTCAAAATTGTATGATAATAATGTATTTAAAAAAAACAAATACATAAATTAGGTGTACACACCCTAACAAGCCACAAACCTGGCTTTCATTGTGTTCACCATTTTCCAATTACCCACTTATGTTTTTATGTCAATACTGATTTATGTATTATACGGTCTACGTTTCCCCTTTCTTCACCTTGTTTCTCATTGAATGCTGTACTTGTTTGTTTTTTTATCTTCTTAATCGTTTGATTTAAATGTCATAGTTTTATAATGTTTTATTGTCCATTGACTGTTTTTTACACATTGTTTTAATTGATGTTGGAATTTGGAAATAAATGATTTGAATTGAATTGAATTGAAAAACAAACAAATGTTAAAAACCATAGCCACGGCCATTTGCAAGCGAATAAGTGCACGCTTTTACGTCATGGAGCTCATAAGTGTACGACATATTTAATGGTAATGACATCGTATAATTAGACAATCAATCATTCAAATGAGTACTAATGGCCAGGGAAGAAAACGCTTTACTAATAGAGGTATTATCTACATCTCAAACTAATTAGATAATGCGCTGTCCGTTGGTCTTCCTCCCAGCATATCCCTATCACCTTTAATTTCTGACGCGCACCATAACTTTTTCTTCCAAATTGCCAAGCGGCTTTTGAAGTGAGTGGTTGTAATGGTGGCTGCGTGATCTACCCGAATCGTGAATTATTAATGAATTTTCACTTAAACTCATTATACAAACTTTTGACTTAAATCACGAAACAGATTATAAAATGTAAAAGAAAAGGTCTAGTGAACAATATAGTACAATGGGAATAGATGTACATGTATTAACTTTGTTGGGAGGGGTTGCAATTCAACAGGAGTTTTATGAACTGACTAATCGGTCATATATCAATGTACGGATTCGTCGGTTCATTATAATGATTGTTTTGCATGCAACAACGCCAATGATCTTCTATTGATTTATATTCCTCATCATCATTATTCCAAGTGGCGTAGCACCGAGGGGCACTGAGACACCCCAACTAAATGACCAAACAGGAGGAAAGAGAGGAAGAGAGGGGGAAGGTGAGAAAAGTAGGAAGGGAGTAGGACTGAGAGAAAAACAAATGTACGTATATAAGAAAACCAATGAATTTATTTCTCTGTCCTGTAAGCAGAACACCTGTTCCTCTCAGGAACTAATTGGAAAAAGAGCGTCTATTCCTTACCCTTCATCGAATCTAAGCTTAGAAAAAAGCGATGTCTGGATATCCAAGGATTTTGGAAAGATTTGAAATGACATTCCGTAATGTAGGAAGACGAATAAATAGATAACAATCATGGTGTTTGTGTTTGGTATTTATTACGTATGATCTCTCACAAAACACAGCCATAACATTATGATTGACACAAAACTTAGTCCAAGATGGAATGTGTGTTTTTCTTTCGCGAACACGATAGGCCCATGCAGCGATTGAACTATATGTCTTGTCAAATAAAATCATTTTTTTAGAAAGCACATGGTATTGCATAAGAAGCAGCTTTTAACGGAACTCCTAAAATTAAAAATAAATCTTTACTGCTTAATGCTGATTGGTTGAAAAACGAGTGGCATTTAATTTTTGATTTGCATTTCAACTTAACTTTTTATGCAGATCCAGATGCAGAAATTAAAAGAAGAAGTTAAAATACCAGTATAGTTATGAATATACCACTTTAAACATATTTATTTTTTCATCGAATTTCTTGCGAAGAAAATACGAGCAGTATTAGTATGTCCAGTAACGTCCTAAAGCACAAACGTCTGAACCATGCTAACGTATGTTGCTTAGACGTTTATACATTTGGCGCTAGAATTCGAGTTGAATTGTTGTGAAAGATACTATTATATATTATTTCGGTTCTTGTTATAGTATGACTGTTTCATATAAGATTTTATGAACACTTGAATTATTTTACAGACTAAGAATACATACCAATTAAAAAAAAACAACCGTATGACATATAGGAATTCAATGTACATCTTTTTCAGATTAATCCTACAATAAGTTTTACTTTTCACAATCCTCCCTTCCATGTTACTGGCTTACAAATATTGTGATGGAGTCGCTAATGTAATCCAGTCCAAGATACTTATTACTCATTCATTTAATTACAATCCAATCCATCTTCTTTCTCAGACATTAATACTTATATTGCATAGTACACACACCTTTACTTCTCACTGTCGAGATATATTCTTTTTCACGTTTCTCTAAAATGAACATGATGAATGCTCCTCCCTTCATCAATTTTATTATAATAGTTACATGGAATACCTGTGTGTTATATGTCACATTATAGAACATATATTTTATTCGCACATTTGCGTTAAAACATCGCTATGTATTATTAAGGACAGCTAATAGTGTAATATTTCAGCCCTTCCAAAATGCAGTGAATATACACTATTCTTAAAAGCAATTTGATGAACTTGTTAACTCTAAAGCTACCACCAAGCTAGTGTTATGACTGCAAACATTACGTGAATAATACTCCGTTAGAAGAAACAATACAACAGTCAAGTTTATGTTTAAAAACAAATATTTCCTTGTTTTGGACCTTTAATCAAAGTATATTCAAATAGTTGTGAAACGAATTACTTTTCCTTTTCCACATGCAAAACAATATCCGTCAGACAGACATTGAATGAAAATAAATCTTGTCAATTATCTGATAACGTAAAAACCCACAGATACATAACTTTGGGTGGTTCAAACTGCCGACGGCATTGAAAGGGTTATTATCGTTGTCATCGACTTAGAATAGAAAAGCATAAGATTATAAAGATATTGATCATTATTGACCAGTTTGAGATAATTATCTCGTTTTTATCTTTCTATTAGAACACAATTTTCATCCATGTAACTTACGGTAAAAAAAAGTATAATTGAAACTAATAAAACGGCGCTAATGATTTGAATTATGTTAATATCTTTCAAGTCTCTCCAATGAAATACAATAAATATCAAAATGGACAAAGAATTAACTTTTAAATGTCAGGGATAATCCTGATAATTATGATACTGACATAGTTACAGTGTGTTTTCAACTCAAGATTAAGATCGATGTGTGTCCCTCTTAGCCTCAATCATTGACCTTTAAAGACATGTACTGTGTCAAATTAACTTCATTTGTAACAACAGAGTCTGCAAGGAAACAAGGAAAGGAAATTAGCGAGGTAATGTAAGTGGCGGGCGTAGTGCGGGCCAGCCATTAAAGGGTCAATAGTGTCATGGACAGGGAGGGGCAGGGGCATCGGATTTACGAGGAGGATGAAATAAGAGATAATAAGGACATTAAAAGTGGAGGGTGTTAAAAGAAGGTCGTATCACCTTCTTTTCTATAGTTTTCTTATGCCCCTTTCTATTTATCATCTCTCTCTCTCTCTCCCTCTTTCGCAATGGGGGATGCACGTTCCCCCCGTAGCTACGCCACTGCACCAAATCTGAATTGCATCATCCCGTAATCACTATTTTCTTGAGTTTTGTTTAATTATTGAACCAGCTACTCACAAGCTTATATTATGTTAGGCGAGTTACTCGCATTGTTGTCATAAACAGCATACATCATGGGTATGTTGGATGGTACTTTAATCATCTTAGTGACAATTTACACAATAATGAGAACGATTGAATGGCGTTCACATTTTACAAATTATATATAGCCATTTACTGGAATTCTGTCATGTCAATAACTGACATATGTTAAAAGAGTCACGCAAATCAAACGCTATATCTAGACCACATATTCACTTTCATCTGTTCTGTTTCATACTCTTCTTTGACGATAAAAATCACGCCGTGTATATGAATCAGTACTTTTATGAATCAAAGAGATTTGTTGTTTCAGGGCTCAGCCTAATAAAGATATGAGGCATAAGTCCCGATCAAAATTATTTATCCAAACGATCCTTCCCATTGATGATTATCTGTGGCACATTTTCTTAAGGAGTCTTTTGAACTCGTTCCTGTATGCCGTGTTAATGAATGTATAAATGATGGGATTGATAACAGCACTCAAAAAGGATAAAGTTAAAACTAAAATCTTCACCTCTATGGGAAGATTCATCATGATTTCGAGGTAAGTTATAATGCTCATTGGAAACCAACAGATGATGAATGCAGCTATAATGAACAAAGCTCGTTTAGCGGTCTTTGCCTCAATTTTTCGTCGGCCCCTTTCGCGCGATTTAGGATTCATTAAACACACATCTCCGTAGATCTTTGTTGATAATTCCTGTGTCACGATAGAAGCATCTTGGACGGAAATGGAAGCACCGGGTAGTATTTCACTAGCTAGCCATACTCTGTTTCCTTTGGTCAAGACCTTATCCCCGTCAACTGATGGGACTTTGTCTGTAGAATCACTGTGAGGAACTTCATGAGTCTCTACATTGTCTTGAACATCTTCACATTGGACCAAGTCATTCGAGTTTTTCTCTTGAACAGTATTGTCTACTGCACTCTGTGAAGGCTCACCAAGTTGTGTCTCGCGCTGTCCCATGTTCAACACAGGCGAATCCTCAAGCTGTTCGCATTTGTGACATTGAATTTCACATGATTTATCAGTTTTTATCTCTACTTTTGCTCCACCCTCGGTATCAAGCATGTCCTGTTCATAATCTCTGACACTTTTTAATTCACTGTTATTTGAATCGTCGTATGTTGAGTTTATTTCTGGGATCATATCAGTGTTGTCATCACCTGCTTTAGTCTCTAGTGATGGTAAAAAGTACCTGTATGTTTCCCCGATATTTTCAGTCTCATCTGGTCCAGAGAAAATGTCAGCTCTTTCCAATCCCTGCTGATCCAATAATTTAAAGGACCCATGACTATGGTTTACAGACTCTTGATATTCTTGAGGCATTGAATTGTTACTATGGATGTTTTTAGTATCAGTCACGACGTGCTGTAAATATGCATTACCTGTTACCTCTGGAATAGACATGTTTCTCGTGTTGTGTCTCTCTGCAGCTTCTTGAGAACTACTTCCCTGCAGGAGATCGTGTTTAGGTAATTCCGCCGAGTTATGGACATCAATAATAGGTGCTACAACATTTGACTTCAGGCCTCCTCTAAATCCGCACATATTACAGCACTTCAATGGTAGTATTCGCTTGTTGGCGGTAGTGACTGAAGAGGTTGGTTCATAGGACGAGCCGATCTTTTCTTTTACGTGCTTCCGGACTGTTCGAAATATCATGGCATAAAAGAATATTACTATAAGAAAGCATATCATACCAAGCGGGCCCAGTAGGTACATGTCGACTAAGTTGGTCGGTATTCCAGAATGTAAGCCTAAGCTACAAGGACATAATTCATAAATAGGTGAGGATTGCAAGTGAATAGCTGCAATAGAAATGCACACACTTATCAGCCATGAGATAACCACTGCAGCTAAGACTCGTTCTTTAGTTCCTTTCCGCTTCAATGGGTGAGCAATAGCCGCATACCGCTGTGCACTGATAGATGATAACGTGATCTGCTGAACTGAACTGCAAACGAACCGCAACCAACCTTGAGAAATACATAAAAACCGCGGCATAACCGCTTCATATGATATAAGGGATTGGATGACCAGGGTGAAGAGTAACGGTGTGAAAAGGAAGCAAGCGAATAGATCAGCTGCAGCCAGATTCAGAAGAAGAGCATTGTTAGCTGTTCGTAATGAACGACAGGTATACATACTGAGACAAACGAGGACGTTTCCTATGACACCTGCAGACATTATAACCATCATGATTAATAAAGAGATTATTAATATCCATGGATATCTTATCAGTCGGCACACTAATTCTTCTTGGTATGTTTGATTGTATGGGGATTGCATGGTATACTCTAATGAGGCTAATTGATCCAACGTCCCCATTCTTTTACAAACCTTCTAAATCACAAAGCGTTGACATGATAATACATGAAGAAGAACTTCTAAAAAGAAACACATTTACGCACACGTCATTGCAGTGTATGGTCCTATTTTTTAGTTATTGATCCAGCAAATAGATTTCAAGGAGTTTGAAGCAATCATGACCAAGAAACCGATATCATTTGGAAAAGTTTGTAAACAAGTCCATACATCGATACTTTCGGGATCATTTCACTCAAAGTGTTTTCTCAGAAACTGTGGGTGCAACAAAGTTGAAAGTGAATTTAGAGTTAGCCGCTTTTGCGAGAGAAAAAATGATGGCAAATTGAAAGCGCTCTCCTTACCGACGATGAAATATTGATTACTAAAAGAAATAATCCTCAATTTCCAGAGGGCTTTCGGCTCCAGAGACGTATTTTCCTCCCGAAAATCATTCCAAATAACTGCGAAATGAACAGCGCCTAATGCCCATGATTGTCAAGGTGTTTCAACAGACTATAGGTATCACCGCTTCTTTTCCCTCATAGTTAGATAGATCTGATGATTGAACAAAGTGATGTTATAAGTTTTGTGCATAGGCTTTGCATGGTTAAAGACGAATGAAACACATTAAAAACTCAGTAACATTTGTCGTTACGAATCCTCAATTTCACAATAAATATATCGAGATTATGGTATGCCATCCGTGATCCCCGTGACGCATTGTGTTGTGAATAAAAGGTTATCAAGCATAGAAGAGAACAAGTCGATTGATGTTGATATCACTGTGTGAATTAGTTGTTTCCGTCGAAGTGAAGCCGATCGTCTAGCTCCCGCGTGATCTCAATAATCTAAGAAAGGGTGGATAGAATAATTCAATCAATTCCACAATGGTGTAATCCCACCACCTGCCTCTCTCAAGATAGTCACTAAAATGGAATACTATTTATGGTGATAAACAACAGTTGAAGAGGAACACTGCATATTGATTATTTTGAGTAAGATGTGATGTTTTTTCTCCCTCGATCTCGAGTCGATCGTTGCTCAAATGAAGCGGTGATGTCGTTGTGTTCGTCATTTGATTGTTATTAGAATATGGGACGATAACCCTGTTTCCCACTGCACTTGATGTGACAAATACTCTCTTTCATCATCATCTGTATCGGCATGACTAGCCCCTCCCTCCCCCTCTCTCTCTCTCTCTCTCCCTCTCTCTCTCTCTCTCTCTCTCTCTCTCTCTCACCTCTCTCCCTCTCTCCCTCTCTCTCTGTGTCTCTGTCTCTATCCTCTTTCTCTCTGTCTCTGCACTCACGCGCGAATTCGTATGACACCATGATATTGCAATTAATATTTTATTTGCTGTGATGTGGAAAAAAACCGTACTCAGAAAAATATATTACATTTCCATCATAATAGTGATAATTGTGTAAACATGATATTTGGATGATCGAAATCATTTTCGAGAAATGTTCCAGTTAATGGGGAAAAAACCCATTACTGAAAAATCGCATTTCATTATTATTAGGCCTTTCTATCACAAATACAAATACGGATGAAGAAAAAGTTCCAATGAAAACGGAAGAAAAGATTAGTTTAAGCTGCACAATAAATTTGGAGATGTTGTTTTCCAATGGGACTCACCTACTTTAGACCGAATATCAACAGTAATAACATTATTCTTTAATTGAATCACTGGACGATTGCCTTTATTTCGAATTAATTTCCCCATTGGACTGCTTCATGCCTATTATTTGCAATGACATGTTTTGTAATATTGCAGGTTTCCTGAGGGGCAAAGAGTTTCCATCATAATTAGAACAATTTCACATAATTATAATATTTATGATATGTTGAAAACGGAAGAAAAGATTAGTTTAAGCTGCACAATAAATTTGGATATGTTGTTTTCCAATGGGACTCACCTACTTTAGACCGAATATCAACAGTAAAAACATTATTCTTTAATTGAATCACTGGACGATTGCCTTTATTTCTAATTAATTTCCCCATTGGACTGCTTCATGCCTACTATTTGCAATGACATGTTTTTGTAATATTGCTGGTTTCCTGAGGGGCAAAGAGTTTCCATCATAATTAGAACAATTTCACATAATTATATTATTTATGATATGTTGGTAATGGGCATTAAATGGATAGTTTAAATGAGTCTTAAGAGAAATTTGTACATTAAAGATCGTGACATTTCATTATTATCTTTTAAAAGATATCACTGAATATTTGACGTCCACTGTATAATTACACAAGCTCTTTATATGTTTTTGTAACGGATATTGTATAAGTTATATTTAATTTTACAGAGAACGAGTTTTGTGGTCATTAAAATTGATATATTGCACTAAGAGGGCTTAAAAATCTTGCATTGATCCAGGATCCAGGGAATGGGTACTTGGGGCACGTGCCCCCTCCCCATCACCCCAGGTACGACCTAATCTGCCAGACCTTAACTACATTAATCAAAAAGAAAGTAACATGTGCAAGGTAAAGTGCACGTGTGCCTTCCTGGCCAAATTTGAAAAAAAAAATTCTTCTGTTCTTTTTTTTTTGATTGTCATTATCAATTTGTTCAGACCTGCATGTACTCCTATATACTAAAATCAAGATATAAACATATTACAACGAAGTTATCAAAAGATAACTATGCTAAGCAGAGGCGTTGGTGCAGTTGTGGAATGGGCAAATTACGGGAATAAATGGATTAAGAGAGGGGAAGAGAGGAGGGGGCGATGGGGAACGTGAAAGGAGGATTATAGGAAACCAGTGGATGAAATTTCTAAAATGCTTGAGCGCCTTATTACGATAGCTAAGTCGACGTAATTCAGCGCTTCAGCGTAATTCAGCGAGCATTCAGCGGTTTTTTCCTCAGGAAAAGATGCTTAATAAATGCAAGTGTTGTTGTCAAACTGGTGATTGGCAAACCATCCCCCTTAGGCTTAGTAAGACCAGCTAGTCCCCCTCCCCCTCCACCTCTCTCTATGATAATCAATACCCCGCCTTAGCTGTTCCGTTAACACTACGCACAGGGTGTAGTAGCTTTACTACGATTGATTTGTTCGTCTCCACCTCATAATTATTTCAAATCTAATGAACTATTTCTAATTCATACAAGATACAGGAAAATTGAAATAAGCTACGATGAGAGAAATACCCCACCCTTTATTATGCGATTTTATAAGCTACAAATTAGAGAAATGCTTACGCGCGCCCTATAATTGTGTTCTTGAGAAAGACAGATTATGACCACATGGCAGTGATTGACAGTGATAATTAAGAAATAGAATCTGTGTACACAGTAACGATCAGAAGAAGAGTCCCCGCTGGATGCTAAGTCAATACAAGCTCTGTAATTACTGTTCAATCCATCATTAAGAGACGCCAATAGATGTGCTTTGCCCACGGCCAAAAAGAACAAACAAGATAGCAGGAAAAAAAACTGAATCAGAAAGCTACTTTGAGAGTAAAACCAAAACCGGTCAGGATGACCTGCACGACGTGCAAGCAGAAGCGGCGCTCCGGGGTGCACAGTGCCCCCACTTTTTCAAGTACCCCAAAAGTGCCCCTTTTTACATAGGAAAAGTGCCCATTTTACTTTGAAAAGTGCCCCTATTACTTTTCACCTATGATAAGCGTCCCTTTTATTTTGACACGTGCCCCTTTTCCTTCGACAAGCTCCCATTTTCCTTTGCAATAAGTGTCCATTTTCCATTCTCATAAGTGCCCTTTATAATCTCTAGTAAGTGCCCCTTTTTAGGTACGAGAAGTAACCCCTTCACCTCTGATAATTACCCTATTCAAATTTGAGAGGTGCCCCTTTTACTTTGACAAGTGCCCCTTTTCCTTTGTAAGGAGCGCGCCCTCCCCTTTTAATAACTACCCTTTTTAACTCCGATAAGCACACTTTTTATTTTCACATGTGCCCCCTTTCCTTTCTAATAAGCGCCCCTTTTCCTTATGATAAGTGCCCCCATTAAAAAGGTGCCCCATTTTCACCTCTGATAATTACCCTTTGTACTTTGACATGTGCTCCTTTTCTTTTCTAATACTAGGTGTCTTATCCCTTTCGATAAGTGTCCCCTTTTCCTCTCATCATTAAACGTGCCCCTAATTTAAAGCGACTAAGAACAATTTCCCCCAAAGCTTCACTCACTCGCATTTATAGATGATATGATTATGTTACTTATCAAAGGTCTTTTCAGTCTTCCGTTATGAGAATGTGCTTATAACCCCATCAGGATTGGGTTTTTTCCTCTTTATAAGATGTAATTTTTCGCACTGCGACCTCACAAATCTTAAATTTTTCCTCGCTCGCTCGCAAATGAATATTCAGACCATCACACCCAAATGCAAAGTATGATGCTTTAGCAATGTCTTGTATAAAGAGAAACAAATATTGAAATCATCCCTGGTAATGTAATCACAATGTAGGGGTATATACCAATGTATAAAAAAAGAGTATATTTTCGCTTTAAGATTTCTCTTTGTAGGAGCCCTTTTTTCCAGAAAGTGTCCTTTTTTGTTGGTGCCCCCACACTTTGGAAGTCGCTCCGCCGCCCCTGCGTGTAAGAGTATATTATAGGGGAATTGATGTGTTCTACACGGTATACATGGTCAAGGAGGGGGGGGGGTGATTGAGTCGATGTTCGGTAAGACAAGAGCAAGGTATTGTGAATCGTTTTCAAAAGCTTTTATCGTAAGTTTCCGAAGATGAAAGATGATTAAAAATATCAGACATCGCATATCACATTCTTTGTTGATCCTTCTTGTTAGGATTTTGATTTCAATAAATTAATTTTAATTTGACTTTGTACAAGTATCTTTCAGGTCCATAATATTCTGCATCCAGTCTCACTTTCCTTAGAAGTTTGTTACGGACAAACTATTGGATGAAAGGAGGCGTTTGTATAATTATGCTAATCCCTTTATCATACACGCTTCAAAACCGTCCATGCACTGTCATTAATATTCTTTGTGAGTAGCTAAAACATGTCATTAATCCCCAAACTTCGTTTGAGAAGATGACATGTTTCAGAATACCTTCCTTCTGACAATTAAATTCTTAGAGTCACCGAGAGTACATTTTACTCACATTTTCTTCTTCTTGAAATCAATCATAAATGACTGTTTCATCAGCAATGAGTATTTATGTATTAAGCTAAGAGCACCTGCATGGAGAAAGGCAATGAATATTTATGTATTAAGCTAAGAGCACCTGCATGGAGAAAGGCAATGAATATTTATGTATTAAGCTAAGGACACCTGCATGGAGAAATAAGCTAAGAGCACCTGCACGGAGAAAGAAGCAAAAAACAAAGACATACAACATGCGATATATTATTATACTTATGCAAGCAGCAGAGTATAAATAGACATGAGCGGTGTTTGTTGTTGGACGTAAATGTCAATATCGATTTACTTTGAAATGATTTGTTAATCAATGAATGAAAATCGACATGTGACATCCTTAGAACCATGGAAAGCTTTTAAAAGATCCACCAAGTGACAACATTCACTTGGTGATTCTAATAGACAAACTCCATCTTGATTCCGATTCATTTTCACTCAGGATTTCATCGATTTCATCAAAGAGAGAGAGAGTGAGAGAGAGAGAGAGAGAGAGAGAGAGGGGGTGGGGAGGGGGCTAATAGTGATGAGACGTCTAGATTTAATTTGATCCTTTATTTCAGTGAAACTAATTGAATTTATGATTTTTTAAATGCGACAGATTTCATACGATCCATCCGTTTAATTGCTTATAAAGTTAATGGAGCCGTATTTAGTTATTAGCTGCATCCAACCGTAAGAGAACATGAAATGACGTGAAAATAAGTTAATTTATATATTTCAGATTTACTTATTCGTCAAGGCAACAAAATATTAAGTTTGTATACTATTTCATCTATTCATGTACGTCGTATAAGGGGAAACTAGAAATAATATTTCAGGGAATCTACCCTATACAAGTGTAGTTGCTCAAACATTTTGTATTTGCCTATCTGCGCGAAGGAAAAGGTCAAGTGGTGTAAATAATCATCAATCAAGAACTTGTCTCTCCTTCACTTGTGATATAGTTTTATTATCTTTGTGATATACTCTGAAGACCGGGGAAGCTTTAATATTCATGAGCTGTGGCTGTATTATAGGCAGCACGACCAGTCCTGAGCACGACCAAAGTTACCATCTCTAATAATATTCACTCACAATGGATTGGTACAAGAACTTGATCACACTAACTCTACGATCTAAGATCTACGTCCAATCGATATTACAACACACTAGTACTTGCATCGCTGCGACGATAGTTGTCGACAATAGGAAGGAGCCGGGGGGGGGGTTAGAACCCAAACATTTCCATTTTCTGTTCAACATTAAATCAAAGCATGGACGGATACAAGAAACCACATTAAATCTTGAAGATCTACATCCAATATGAACACATGGGTGTCGATAGTAGAAAGGGGGGGGGGCACCCAAACATTCTCTTCGACAATAAGTCAAGGAATGGACAGATACAATTCAATTCAATTAAAAATCTATTGATCATAATCCAAACAAAAAGGAACATTCTCAATTTATTTCTAACCAAGGAAAAAATGTTGGTAATAAGATTAAAGCGGAAATCCCTAGAAATCCAAACATTTCCTCTGGATTTATAAAAAAACATGGATAATTAGTCTATTTTTCAGTGAATTACCCTATAATGTATTATGAAGATTGTGTTTCTATCCATTTTTAACCCATTCATGCAGTGAAATGAACTATCAGAAATATGTAAGAGCAATTTCATGTCAATAACTTTAAAAATTCATGTTAAATTGAAGGATTTATAAAATAAGTCACTTGCACTAAAACTGTGAATATCTAAGATTCTGTAGTTTGAAGGAGTAAATTTATACCCTTATTGTGCATACCGGAATTCAATATTTTACTGAGGTATTCTTCAATGTATTATCTTTCAAATGGGCAAGAAAAAAATAATTAAAAAACAAATCACCAAAAATGAGTTTTAGCGCACTTTGGCTCCTCTCTGGCCCACTGTGCGGTACGTGGTACAGGCGTCGCCAGCGTGAAAGGTTTTGGGGGACTATAATTTGAAATTATTCTGTAAGACATGTACAAGTATCTTTCTTGTCGATAATATTCTGGATGAGAAGTCTCCCCCCCCCCATTCCCGCTTCCCGGGAAAAGCTGCTTACGCGGGCAAGAACTGGTGTGATCTCGGATGAACTGGCATGGAAACGCGTGCAATATGCTAATCCCGTTATTATACAGCAATACCCGGCGCCTGCTATTCTTGCGAGTAGCTAAAACATGTCATTATTCCCAAACGACTTATCTTGGCTTGCAAACTGAACCAATCTAGTGCACTGAGTTAGGAATGAAAGAACAAACATTAGATAAGAGTCCACGTAATAAAGTCTCTGTTTCATAATATTAAATTTCTTAGAGTAAATTTTGTTAAAGATTCTGAAGATGGTTATGATGATCCTATCAATTAAAGTCAAGTAAAAGATGTGCCATATTGCTTACAGGAATGCTACATTCTCCTCCCTCAATATATATAGGCTAGTGGTCAAGAAATTGGTCCTAAATACACTTTTATGTAAATAGAATTGAGTTCTAATTATGTATTTCACTTTCCACAATGCCGGTGATCAAGATTTATGATTTTCATCAAATCCACATTGTCATCCATATTTTTCACGTTTCTCATTAGAATGGGCCGGGTGTGACAAGAATATCGGGTTTTCGGGACGCGTCATTTTTTCTGCGGCACAGATTGGGGCTTTAAAAAAAAAAAAAAAGAGGTCTAGATTTAACCTTAACCCTAACCCTAACGTTACCCTAACCCTAAACTTTCCCATAGGCTTAACACGCACCTAACCCCAATCTGTGCCGCAGAAAAAAATAACGCATTCGGGACATGATCAGCTGAAAGGAGCGTAAGAAAAATAGAAAATGTAACAAGAAGAACAATATCACGCACACGTAGGCGTTTCAACCTTTTGGTTTTTCGATCTAGATTCTAGATCTAGCGAAGTACGTTTGGAAAGCTGACGTAAAACGCTAAGTTTTAGCGTGTACTGGCGCCAATGATTAGATTGAATAACTCCATCATATGTTCTTTTGTTCTAAACCTGGAACAATCATATTGGATGTTACTGCCTTGACAGCCGAAATGTGACGTCTAGACACAGGTGAAATGATATTTCGCTAACAAAAGAAATTCGAAATTCAAAGAACGAAGATAATTAGGATGCGTGGAATGAATGCAATGATAATTTATGTCAAATGAATGAAGAACCTTTGTAGAATTACATAAATAATAATCGTGGGCATTATTATTCAGAATTAGTGATTTCCTACCTACAGAAATTTACAGAATTCAAAAGTAGGTCTACTTCTTGTTTGCGGTCGTGAGTTTAATCTAATGGAATCTCATCAAAAATACGTCATAAATTACTACCAAGAGAAGAAAGGTATCTCTTTAGCCCCCTCTCTCTCTCCCACTCGTGCGTTTGTGTTTACCTCTATACTTCGTCAGTTCAAATGTCTCTCTCTCTCTCTCTCTCCCACTCGTGCGTTTGTGTGTACCTCTATACTTCGTCAGTCCAAATGTCCTTTAATGTCCTGTTTATCTTTCTGGCATAGGCATTAATTGAATACATCAATTTATTTCTTGTTAACTATTATCTCTTTTTTAATAACACGAGGCGTATTTTCGAGTACTGAGTACTTGAAGTCCACTGTGCAAAGAATTTACAGAAATTGAAGGAAATCTATTTGCCCCCCCCCCCAAATATTGATTTGGATAAAAATTGACACTATAAATCTAAAAGGAATCTATCAATTAAATACAGTGGCTGCCTGAAGAGTTCAATACCCCCCTCTCCATTCACTTGGGTTCTCCAAGACTATGCAAATAATCAACCAGTGTAACTATACAAATATATCATACACATTAGGAAGGAAGCATATATGTGATTAGTCTTCTTTTATTTCAACTATAAAGAAATAACATTGGCATTCAAAGTATAATAATGATGTTATTAATTCAATGTAGGTTATAAAGAGAAATGTATGATACAGCACTTATACATAAGTGAAATGACTATATTATTATGCATTTATGAAATTCAAAAAGTACAGGCATATCTGCCGAGTCAATTTCAAATCATAATTGAAAATCTTAAAACATTCATTAATAAGATATAATCCTGAATACATAAATAAAAGTTAATCAATGCTGAAGCCTGATAAATTTATTTTTGGTGGATGGTTGGATTAATGTGAAAAATAAACAGGGGAATAAGTTGTCTTTCCTAACTCATACAACATGTTCTTCATTAAATGATCTTTGCCTCCTGAATTGATAGGGTTTGTAGCTAATAAAAAATACCACATCATGAAATTAAGACTACCAAACAATCCATTTTTCTCACACACCGTCATGCAATACATGTTCTTTATGTGCTACTTAATAACCTGAGGCTTATTCAATGATTCTTTCATATTTTCACATGACAAAAGGAAAGATGAATTCAATTTTCTCCATCAATAATCCCTGTAGTGTGTCATTGGATTACCGTATGGAATTCAAGTGTAAATCTATTTGCATGCATACAAACCCCAGACATACTGATACAGCACCAGAAACTGTCCTAATAACTAGGTGCACTACTGGGAAGTTTCATGGTATTACAACAGACCATCTAAACTTAATACATACATGTATATGTACAAATCAAATTATGGTAAAAGAGCGCAAAGCATGCATTCCATTTGTAACTAAAAACACATTATAGATTGTCATATGAAACTTGAAGTGAGTTGATTTTCATCCTGCCAATGAATTTAATACGATCGTCTTTATCGAGATTCACATTTACCTCTTCACATGAACTCATGCTCAAATTACAGAACAGTTTTACAACACTTGCTTCTCAGTGCCACAATTGTTGCACATTAATTTCCTAAACTAACTGAATAGTTCTTCAACCTTGAACCTAATACTATATCTAACCTTTGATGAAGTACAGCCAACAGCAATTGTTGCCAGAGCAATTGTTGGATAAAAACATTTATGATCAGCTTTACTTGTAGAATGCTACATTGTAACATATCAAGTCTGCCATGTAATAGGACTGTCCTCATCTGGAAAAGATGAAAAATGAATTTAGCAATGATTCCTTGAGTGCACATACCCAAGATACTTCACAGATCATAAATCATTTCATACTAGTTCTGACTGTTTATGTTCATTTATCACCTCACAATGATATCTAAATATCTTCATGGTCCTACAAATAGTTGATTGCAATATTTGTGAGGCAATTAGTTATGTACAGACTATCAGAGGTTTCTTTGTTACTTCTAACAGAATTGTTTCTCAAATTCTCAGACCTTAGAAATTTATGTCTAACTCTGCTTTCATCAATTACCAGAACAAACAGTGGACAGCTACAATTATTAACTGCTGTCACAATGTATCTAAAATATTCTAAACAAAAATGACTGTGTAAGATTTCAATAAGCAGTGGATTAGGAGTTGAATTTTACAAAGCTCATACCGATGTATCATTTATATGCTTGGAAGAAAGAAAAAAAAAAACCTTTCATACCTTTAATGAACAACCATCTCCCTTACATTAAATCAGACTGTACATTAAACTTCCTCTCTCCATTTATAACATAATACAGAATGCATGAGTTTTACAGCCTTGTAATTATATAAATCAACACCATATGAATGCATACTAGGCGTTGTGGCGTGCGCCTGTAATCCAGCTAACAGTGGAAGTTAAAAACTGATTCAGCCGAGGACGCAGGTTCGAAACTGAGTCACGTCTTTCGGATGGTGACGTTAAAGGTCGGTCCCCAGACGTAAATAATCATATCTGATTGATACACGTCTGTAAAAACCCAATCACACACACACACACATACATGATATTCTATAATAACCCTTCTATACAAATGAAAATTACAAGTATACATAGACTTGATATGAAATATAAACATCTTGTTCCATTAATCCAATGATTCCAGAGCACCATAATAACATTACAAATGATACATACCATTTACTATACACATGACAAGAAATGGAATGAAATCATAAAAAAGTCAACTCATATAATTGATATTACTTCATCCCAAAGGTACTAGCCAGCATTATAATACATGTAGTTTGTATTTATTACGTTAATTAATTTACATGGTACATGAATACTTCATTGTACAAAATATAAGTATAATAATTAATATGAAAAAGAAAATACCGGTAATCAAGCTAAAAACACATGGAACAATATGAATAATTGATAGATATGCAAATGTGCATCATTTCAAATGAGATCTAACTATCTTCACAAAACGGTCAAGGGAAATCTAAATCACATCGATTGTGTTGACACTTTACCTACTTAAGTACTATACAGCTTTTCCCAAATCATACATGTACATGTATAAGGGTAATTCTGATAGTAATCAAATGATGTATACGATAACATGACCATTACAATGCAATTTATTTTGGGGAGAAAGTTCTAATGTTTTAGAAACACAATTTCTGATACATATCAATGCTACAAGATGTCATTTTATATCACTATTTTTTTATATATTTTTTTACATTATCTCTTATTATTGAACTTCATTTGTCTACCTCAATACTAAATAGAAAACAAACAAAACAAAACAAAAAATTATAGTTTCATTACCTTCCGAAAATAGAAATAGAAATCTTGCATTTCTGCGCGTATCCAGAAAATCACATGGAATGCTTCTACAATGATATACATGTACATGTTTTATGCAATCAAATTATATACCTGTACCAGTATTAAGTGTATAAAAATAACTTACGATTTAACAAAAAAACTATTTACATAATCAGTTGAAAACCATTACACTTGGATTTAAAAAGAAAGAATGTGTGTGTGTGGGGGGGCTTACATAAATGGGGCAATAATCTCAACCCTCTCACAAATCTGATCCTTTATTATTAAACATCTGAAATGTCTCTTTTATTACTAGTACATTGAATTCGTCCATTTAGCCACTTTTCCTAGTTTAACAATAGTTGGCTCTTCATGACTACTTGAAATGCAGGTAAAACATCCAATACGGTAGTCTGTGTTCAATTGCTTTTCCCTCAGAGAAATAGATTAGACAAACTTTGAACATTAGTAAGATAGCTGAAACAATTGTTTCCATAGCAAGCATACTTTATATTATGCAATCTTATGCAATACAGTCATTTGTCAAGATATCAACAGGATAGATTTTTATCAATGAATTAACACAAAACAGCTTCAAAATGTTAAATAAAAAAGTTGCCCACTTGAGCTGAGTGTATGATAAAAATTATTCATTGTCTACATGAAAGTGCTCTGTCACTGTGAGGATCCAACTACATGTATCTTACAAGAAGACAGTTCAATGCAAAGACAGTTCAATGCAAAGACAGTTCAATGCAAAGAAAAGTAGATATTGTTAAATATCAGGCAAGTTTACTCATCAGTCCTTCATAATTACTGTATCAAAAATAGAACTTCTTTCACATCATAAAATAACATACAAAAAAAATGGCACATCCACATTTTTAATGAAATATTGAGATGTAAAACAGATACATGTAAACATACACACATCAGTTTAAAAATAACATTTAAATCAGAAAATAAAAATACAATAATAAACTGTCTGTCTGCTAGGCATCTAAACTACAAGAGTATTTCAAGCTCATGAAAGCTTTGTTCATGATTGAAAAAAAGAAAATAAGAAAAATCCTTGTAATTTAAAAAAAAGCTCAATGTTCTAGGCATATCTTTATAATTTTTGGTCCGAAAAATAGCTCAATTTGTACATAGTTATCACATATACTGTTTTTCAGTTCAAATCAGTTCAAAAAACAATACATTTTAAGAATAGAATCAGTAGCATGTTCCAATGTTAATTTTCATAACTGAAGAGTCTGTCTCTGCAAGAAGACAACATGTCCCCTTTTCTATTTAGAGTTGTTAAAAGTTCATAAAATAACAAGAGGTCAGTGACCTTTCGGGTGAATGCAATAGGTCAAACCAAGTACACTCATAGGTCAAGTATATTACATGAGGTAATCACGAAAGGTCTGTGACAGTTGGTCAATAACCGGTCCATAACAGGTTAATTACTGGACACAGACGGTCCATACACTGGTCAATAAAAACTTGTTTACAAATGACACCATGGCAGGTTCTTTGATGCAAGCATAATACTTTTGGTGTCTCATGTCTGTATCCTACGACACCGTACAGATAAGGAGTGTACAAATGACTTTTGTTGAGCGGAGCTTCTTTCTTCCCATTTGCACAAAACCATGCTGCAGAGACCACTGGTGACTTCCTGCTTCATGTGTAAACAAGCTATCACTTGGAGCCAACATACAGACTGTAAATGTGTGAATTCCCAGTCAAGGAAAACTGATGATTGACATCACAAGTTAATCACTGTTGATGATAGTGGAAGGTACCATTCCTAGATGGGGGTGAGTTAAAGTTGATGCATACATGTATACCTGAGCATCAATCACAATATCTTTCTGCTTCGCCATTTCTAGGACAGAGAAAAAACGAGGAAGTTGGATTACAATTACAATTGTTCTATTTTCATAATAATATTAACATTTTAAATAAACATGGTAAATCATATAAATATGGTGGATAGACCATTTCAGGGGTATCTACATCATTTTTCTGTTCTCCCATGAGGTCCTATGTACATTACACACAAAAAAAAATGCATATCATTTCTTTTCAATACAAAGGGATACAGAATCTTACACACCTAACAAAGAGAGAGCAAACAATCGCAACAAAAGGTTGGGGTTCACTGAATACTGTAGATACATTCAAAAAGGTTAGGGTCAGGGCTCAAATTAATTTTTTGTCCACAGGGGCTCTTCAAAAAAAGAGCCCCCGTGAGCCTTCTCATGGGGGCTATTTTAGTACTGACGGGGGCTCTTTTTTTAATACAAATTTCCATTGAATTGGTACCCATGATACTATTTGAAGAGTTTCATTCCAAAAGGAGCTAAATCCATTGTTGTAACTTCGGAGAAAACAGGATTTGTTTACCAGATTTTGTACAGGCGTCTATGGAAAAGTGATATTAGAAGGTGCATTTTTTCATAATTGCTCCCAAAATTTAGGGAAATACTTTTGTTGAAAGACGGTACTTAAGTGAACAATGTTCTGATATCAATAACTCAATTTTCATCAAAAGTGGATTTAGCTCCTTTTGGAATTAAACTCTTCATTTGCTATTTCATCATTATCAGGGGCGGATCTAGCTTTTTGCTAAGGGGGTTTGACCCAATGATGCTGCGGAGCATCTTCCACGAGCCGCGTAGCGGCGAGGCGATTTTTTGTTGTTGCTATTTTGAACCCCCGTAAGTGATGTTTTCCTGGCATCTACTAACACAATGGAGATCATAAAGAGCAGTGCATGATAATGTCTTTTAAAATCAAGTAACAGTTTTAAAGGGGGTTTAAACCCCCCTAGATCCGCCACTTATTATCATTTATTTAAGTCGGCATTTCCCTCTTACAACTTTACAAGTAACATAGGGGCTACTGTCGACTTTCATCCCGAGATGACATTCTCTCCGTTTCTTCCCGTTCTGCAAATTCCCCCTTATTGGGCCTTATCATTCAAAGCAACCTTAATTTTTACATTTTTCTTTAGTCTTTACTATATCCTTCCACAACATCTTTGGTCTTCCTCTCCTTCTCAATATTGATTTACTGGTCGAGGTTCATTATTTGCTGGTCTTTTGGAATCACCAGATTTCAGAGGATTCACACTTTTCAACGAAAAACTTCTCCATGTTTCGGTCCTTGCGCGATTGCCTCTAGCTCCAGCAGATATGTGGCGGCAGCGTGCACACCGGCCGGTACTACTGCGGCGCGGTATAGCCGCTGCTGATGGTCGCACTGCACTGCGAGCTTCCGTTGTTTGTATCGGTAATACAGTCATAGAGAATCTGATGTGGAGATGGGAAATATAGCGCCCTCTTGCGGCAATTAATTAAGCGCACATTTGTTTACAATATGGCGGCCTATGAGCGAGAAATCCGGCACGCTAATCTAACTTCCATTTCATGTTCCATTTCATTGTTCCATTTCATTGGTTTAAGGTTTGAAATACATATTAAGTTGAAACTCAATATTGTGTGAAAGTTATGACAGAAAAGATCATCTTTATTCTATAATTCCACGGGGCGATTTTTAATTTTGCAATCGCCCCCGTGAACACTCTGACGGAGGCGATTATGTAGCTCACAGGGGCGAATCGCCCATCGCCCCCGTGTATTTTGAGCGCTGGTTAGGGTTCACTGAATACTGTAGATCCATTCAAAAAGGTTAGGGTTCACTGAATACTGTAGATCCATTCAAAAAGGTTAGGGTTCACTGAATACTGTAGATCCATTGAAATCTTCCCTGTCTCACAATACAATACTATACCATGTATATTCCTATTGACCCTTACAAATACCAATTTCCTTCTGAATATATTTGAAAGCTTCAAATAATGAAGGTATTGGATTTATATCTGGTAATTTAAAAAGAAGGTTCATTGATTTTGAAATTGACTGAATTTGGTATCATCGCAATCGTAATATTACACTGAGTAAAACTATCACATTTGTGTAACTTGTAAATTCATGCGAAAATTATAAAAGTTGATTAAACTTGACGAAATATCACCCCACTCGAGACCCCGAAAACATCGTAAGTCAGCTGATTTTTGAGTGACGTAGCAAAATGAACAATGAGTACAATGGGTCGCTCAGCTGAAATGATTGGCGACGGTGCGCCATGCAGTTTGCATGTAATTTACATATGTATTGCATTGACTATTGAGTACCGTACCCATTCATACCCAACGTTGTTTACCTTCATCAAAGTCACCCTGGAAATATTGATATGAATGAAAACATACTTGATTTGAGTTTTGAGGAGATAGAAGAAGGAAGTACCTTTGGTTCTTAATCTTAGCTCTAAGTCTAATCAATTTTATAACTCCCAAATACGTCGATGTAGCGTTCACATTCAGGTATACCGTATATAGCGTAGGCCCGTCTGTGCATTATACACGCGTACGTACGTACGTATACAACCTGCCTGCATCCAGCGCAGCTTGCTTGCCAGCATATCACAGCCAGCCGGCCATGCGCTTGAGCTAGGTGTGAATCGCAAACCGGACTGATCTAAGTCTTCTCTCAAATTCCACTTTCCCCATTTATCTATCAAAAATCTAAACTAATCGGCCTAATCAGACATTTTCGTAATGAATATCTGGACAAGTATATGTAAATTTGTCGCCTATTTTGCTCCAGAAGAGTCATTAGGTCAGCATGCAAAATGTCCTGGGCACTCCCAGTTCCGACACATACATACATACATATTATCATGGAATTATAAAGGAAGGGTCATTACTAATGCACTCTAAACAGATGGAGACTTACCTTGCAATCTATGAAGTAGTTCATTGACTGGAATAAGAAGAATTTCTATGAACTCTCCATCCCCTGTCGAGTCAAGATATTAAAAAAATCATTCAATATTATCACATTTACATGTTTATAATAATTATAATCATTAAAAGTTAAAACAAAGTCGGTGAAGAAGTATTTGCTTTTTCATTGATCTTATCAAGAGAACTGTTCTGAAGTGTATAACAGTTCTCATATCAAATTATTTTTATTAATATCAAACAAGCCCTCATATGAGATGAATAATAGGAAAAGAGAGAGAGGGAAAGAGAGGGAGGGAGAGAGAACAATAAAGAGGAGAGAGAGAGAGAGAGAGAGAGAGTAAGAGAGAGAGAGTATATTGCAGATAAATGTTCTTCATCAGATTTTTGTCGACATCAGTAAAAGAGAAACTGGGAAAGTATCCATTTCATTCCTTAAAATAATAAACCACCTTGATAAGTAAGGTAGACGTGTATCTTTTGACAACAAATCATTGAACATATTCTAAAAAATCAAAGCTCATTAAATCAATCTTCTCAAAAATATAATAATATTTACTAAAGGTTATGTTTGTTCTAAGTACAAGAAATACATAATCTCACCTGGATGAGCTACTGCACAGTCATTGGCATTGTCATTGCCATCAATCTATGTGAAATACATCATTAACTTAGTCAATCTTAGTGAAACATATACATTAAAAAGTAACAAATGTTTGAATAGGGAAAATTAGCAAACTATAAATACTGCGATAATGGGTACATAAAAACAATGCATCACATAATACAAATGAAGCACCTTTTATATCAAAATTAATGATCATATGTCTTATAATTTAACTTTAAACTGTAAGAGGTAATATTTGTAAGCAAATAGGAGAAGTAAACAAAATGAAACATTTAGAGCAAACAAATTACACTATATGTTCAAATCATATCTATCTATCACACATGTACAAAAGAAAATCAAGCTACAATCAAAATATTTTACACCCATGTTGTTGCTTTTCAGTGTGTGTTGATACCAGCATGTGTTCACAGTTTGTTCAAAATTTCTTTATACTGTAGGCCTCATTAAATCAGGAGCCTAAAATGTTGGATTTGAAAGGCATGAATAAACTTACTTGAACATGAACAAAGCTACATGATGATGATGATATTCCTGGGTCTAAGGCAGTACCTAAAAGATCAAACAACAGCACAACAAAGGTGAATTATACGCTTCAAATAAACATCCCACAACTCTGCATCAGAGTCTCAGAGAGCTTTATTTTGTACTATTCAAATGTATATTTGCAGGGTATGTAAAAGGGGGTCTCACAAAACATGAAGATTGATGGGTGCATGGAAAGAATACTACACAAATATCATTTTACATTAAAATTAAACATATGAAAGACATTTGGTTCACTCGTTGCCTTTGGGAACACACATGGGAATGCCTTAACCATTGTAATTGAAGATCCTTTGGGGGACATGATGGGTGATGGTATGAACTTCAATAAGGGAATTAGGGTATTGCTTTGGGAGGAGGGGGGTCTTTCAAAATCCAAAACTGAGGAATTTTATAGGCAATTTATTTTATTTATTTTTGAATACTATTTTCATTTGAAAGATTACAAATGTACACAAGGAATTAAATGTACATTGAATGCGAGACAAACTTGATAGGAAGAATCAAATAAACAACGTGCAATTCCTTGAGTTTACCCAGAAGTACAACCTTCTGTTCCTATGATCTTGCAACCTGTGGAACTATAAGCACTTACATGGAGATACTGCTAAGACTGTCCCTGTATAACCTGTCTCTTCTTTCAATTCTCTCAAAGCTGCTTCTTTTAGACTTTCATTTGGATCTACCAAACCTGCAAAATATAAAAATCAAGAGAGTATAAACATTATATCATTAATTATGAGTATGTCATTCTCATCCTCATCCTGATAATGATCATTATCTTAATAAATGGAACTGATGCGTCAGTTGGTAATAATCTCAGCTTCATGCTGGTAGTGGTTCTGAAAAATTGCAACCTAGAGTTTAATTGTTTTGGTTTAAATACAAGAAAGGATCATAAAATCAAAGAATAGCAACAAATACATGTCAAGAAAAACTAAAGCGCTTGGTCTAGCACTCATCGAGTAAATTACAATAATGAACAGAAAGCCGAAATCAGACAATATATACAATATATTCTTTACAAGAATTTTAATAAACCAAGAGTTCAATAAAATCAATGTTTTAATACAACTACACATAAAGAGAGATATATGAAATTTTTGTCCCATACCTAGTTACCTCCAAGGGTCTCTTGAAAATATATCAAAGGTTGAGTATAAATGTAGACTAGGTAAAAACCCAGTAAATAGCTTGATAACACATTACTTTGTAACATAAAGAGTGTGTATTTTTGCCTCCAGTTATGCTAACATAAAATAATTGTAATGAACTGCTTAAATACTAAATGCATCATGGTGTTAAAATCCAGCCTTTGTGGAAATTCAAAAGCAAATTCAACATATTCTGCTAAAAACAAATATTTTAAATGACTTATGTAGTTAGCATTCTTAAATGGGTGATATGCTTACCAGCAGGAAACTCAATGGTATATGCTTTGAAAGGTGGGCGGAACTGTTTGACTAGGACAATACAGTCATAGTGAAGCAATCTATTGAGAATGGCAATCATTGCAACACCTACCAAAAGAAAACAAAGAGTTGTAAACAAGAATTACCAGCATCGAGCATCAGCCAGACTGGTACGGGTTCAGTGCCTTTCCCAAGAACAGCATTGGTACACACGGAGGGTAAAAGAAGCTATCAATATCCGTCTCAATCCCAATAATTTCAACAGAGACAACGGGATCGATATCCACGAATTTTGGATGCGTACGATACGCCGCCATGACACTCCCCGACCAGCCGGCCCGCACCGGTTGATCCCAACCAGCAGGCGGGCCGAGCCAGCGACCTGCTGATTGGTTGAGCACCGTGTGCTTCGGCCAATAAGCCTTGTCCGTTATTGTTCCAATTATTGATCGAATTAAATGACCGTTGAATCCTGCCGCCCGTAGAGTATAAAAGACACTTGCTTACATTAGATTTTATCACCTGACGAGGTGTTGCAGCATCGTCGAAACGTCGTGATCTTTAGAACCCTTGTTGACCATACATTGTGAGACAAACAAATATCACTAGCGATATTATTTTCGATACTACATCTGCAATGAGTAATATATTTAGCAAGAATTACTTTACTACCTGAACAGGGTACCAGTGTGATATAAATGTATTACGAAAGAAGTGAATATATTAGACAAGCTCTACAAAGTAGCTCTTTAATCGATACACCACAGTATTACAATCTTAGTTTTTTCTGCAACTATCACTTCAATAGATTGTAAATAATAGGAATTAAACAATTGTGGGCATAATATGAAGATATTACATACTAACTAAAAAAGTCTAGGTTTAAGTCTATTATTATTATTTCTGTGATAAAAAGCTGTAGTCTGCTGTTGATGGGTTATTAGCAAGAAAACAACAAATCTCATATTTGAAAACATACCGGTATTGAGTTGTTGTCATTGAGAGATACTTACAGTCACTAACTCCTTCTGTCTTTGGTTTAGTTGTCCTTTCTGCCACTTCCCAGGTTCTCTCTTTACCTTGAGGATCTTGGTATGTTACTCTCTCTAAAGATAACCATTTTTCCTTGTGGATAGTCTGCAAACAGAATCATCATTGATGAGATCAATCGAGGTGGACAATCTGTATTATGAATGTATAGTCTTTCTTCCTCTAAACTAAATCAGGGAAGAGACAGGAAACAACTTGTACCTAACCTTCAAGAATTTTCCATCACAAACCATTGAAATCTTAGATCCTGAAAATCTTATCTTGTCAACTTTCGACTTATAATATAAGATTTTAGAAGAAATTAAAACAGATTAGATACAACACATAATTTAGAAATCTAAAATCTTGGTTCTGAATAGTCATTAGAATACTGAAGCAAGCCTACAGTTTAAGTGTCATTTTATTCTAAATTCATTATTTGGTGTCCCTTTTCCCTGGGAGGGGAAAATGAACTGAATCACTGTGATCCTCGGGTCTCTCTCAAACTTTCATTGCAAAATTTAGACAAAGGAAAATGGTTTTAGTCTTACTAGAATACAAACCGAAGCACAAATGATTACTTAATTATTGAATTCCCTACAAATTATATAGTCTTTCAAACTATTACAAAATTGTTAATGCTATTTGTGAAAAAGTTTGGTTGTAAAAGTAATTATTCCAATGTTGACCTTTAACAGCTTACTCCAGGAAAGGGTAAAGGTCATGTTATGTACCTCTTGTTTGAGAAATACACTCTTGGATGGAGATGGGTTCTGGTCTGTACTTGACATTCTTGTTGTATCCTTCTTTGGTGATTCTGGTCTCTCAGGTGAATGCAATGGTCTATCAATACAAACTGCCCTGTAAATGGAAACAGATTCAAAGCTTGCCAATTTTTCTACTTCTCTTGAGAAAAGATGTTTATTTGAAATTGAACACTCCATATCTGTGTGTCGTAGGATACAGACATAATGAGACAAAAAAGTATTACGCTTGCATCAAAGAACCTGCCATGCAGACCTGCCAACATCTGGAGTTTAAAAAATGTATTCTTTAATCCCAAAAGTTGTATTAAAAAAAAAAACCCGGATCAATGCCTCTTACAGTTCCTACATGGAGCATTGGTGGAATATTCATGATTTCGTCATGACTGGTGTGTTCGATGAACCAATGAACATCCCCAAATTGCCGATGTGAGATGCTGGTAGGATACTTTACAACACAGAATGGGCATTTTACCATTGAAAATGGCACACACACACAGACTAGGCCCGAGTCATTACGGTTTTTGTGCTAAACGTTTAACCGTTAAATGTATACGGGTGGTTTCGTTTAACCGTTTTAAAAATACACGTATTTTTTACATGTCTGTAATTTCTTAAGTATTCAGTCATTTCGATGAAGACATGTTTTTAGATCTCCGTACGGGCAACGAAGTCTTGCCGATAATTATTCTTTTTAGATCTCCGTATACGGGCAACGAAGTCTTGCCGATAATTATTCTTTTTAGATCTCCGTAAGGGCAACGAAATCTTGCCGATAATTATTGTTTTTAGATCTCTGTACGGGCAATGAAGTCTTGCCGATAATTATTGTTTTTAGATCTCCGTACGGGCAACGAAGTCTTGCCGATAATTTTTTTTTTTAGATCTCCGTAAGGGCAACGAAGTCTTGCCGATAATTAATTATTTTAGATCTCCGTACGGGCAATGAAGTCTTGCCGATAATTATTAATTTAGGAGTTCCGTATCGGCAATAAAGTCTCAAAAACAAAAACAATACACATGTAACAAACTGCACGAAAATAACGGTTAAACGGAGCGAGAAATGCTAAACGGTTTTGATGAATGCGGTCGTTTAACCGTCGGTTAAACGTTTTGACTCAGGCTTAACACAGACACACACACACACACACACACACACACACACCAAAAAATCGTATTTTATTGAGGAAAATCGTACTGTCGTATTTACTTCTAAAAATCGTACTAAATACGACTAAATCGTACTGGTTGGCAGGTCTGGCCATGGTGTCACATGTAAACAAACTGTAACTTCCATGAAAAATCATGAGAAAATTAAACATAAAGAGGGGAGTGCTCTACTCCTGGCATGTCACATACATTAGCGTTAAAAAAAAAAGATGTTGTATTGCCCTTTGCAACCGACCCAAAATCTTGAAATCTACGGTCGGCTTAAAAAAAAAGAAAAAAGAAGAGGATTAAAGCATTCAAAACTGAGAAAAATCAGGCCAAAGAGGGAGATAAAAAATTAACAAGTGAAACGCTCTTGGCGGTCTTGCCTGCATTACGCAATTCGATATGATGAAAAATTGAGGTAGGGACATTATTTATAGGCAGGGTGGCCCATGAGCAGTCCCCCCAAAATGAAATCCTCTGAATCTAATCAGCATTTTGAAGTGAATATTGACTAAGAATATGCAGACCTGAAATGACATTTGACTGACTTTGTCACCTAAAAGACTAATCACATGATTGGTGATACTTGATAACCCTTATGTTCAAGTTTCATGGAATAGGAATGTATACCTTTAAAATTACGATAACAATTCAAGATCTTAACGTGATGCCACAACATAGTCTAAGTTTGATGACCGGAAATGACCTTTGACCTTGACTTAGTGACCTGAAATTCTGCTCACATGATTGGGGATACTTGATAACCCTTTAGTCTAAGTTTCATTGAATAATAACTTCTACTTTCAAAATTATATTAAAAATTCAAAACTATACCTCAGGTTAAGTTTCTGATGATGATGCCACAACATGGTCTAAGTTTGTTGACTTTACGGCTTAAATGACCTTTGACCTTGAATTTGTGACCTGAAATTCTCCTCACATGATTGGGAATACTTGATAACCTTTTAGTCCAAGTTTTATTCAATAATAACTTATACTTTCAAAATTATATTAAAAATTCAAAAACTTAGATGATGCCACAACATGGTCTAAGTTTGTTGACCTTAAATGACCTTTGTCCTTGAATTTGTGACCTGAAATTCTCCTCACATGATTGGGGATACTTGATAACCCTATAGTCCAAGTTTCATTGAATAAGAACTTATACTTTCAAAATTATATTAAAAATTCAAAAACTTAACCTTGGTTAAGTTTTTGATGTTACGCTGCCACTGTCGCCGCCGCCGCCTATAGGGACTTTTCGATTTGCACGTTCATAAGCGAACTGCGACGTATGCGGTAATTTTTAAGCAGGGTTGACGAGGCACGCTGACTGTTGTTCGTTACCTTTTCGATTTTACACAACTACGACGCTCGCTTAGTGAGCGCGAAATTCGATCGAATAGTGAAAGATCCAACACCAAATTCGGTGCATGGACTGTTCTCAAAAATTATGCTGCAACAGATTAGCGATGCATAAATAAAATGTGTTCATTTTATGAATTATTCTGCTTAGTGAGCGCGAAATTCGATCGAAAAGCTAAAGAACCAACACACCAAATTCGGTGCATGGGACTAATCTCAAAAATTATGCTGCAACAGATTGGCGATGCATAAATCAAATGTGTTCATTCTATGAATTATTCTGCAACAATTTTGATTTAAGGAAAATTACAGACACGAAAATGTGTTAATTTAAGAGAATTCACGCTTCCACCACTCTCGGGTTCTAGAATTAGGTCAATTGGGTCCATTTTGTGACTTCAATGTGATGTTTCGTGCCTACAAAAGATTGCTTACGAACATGTACCGTCACAGTTTGCGAACGACGGCAAAACAAGGGCGAACGCGTTCGAGAATTCTGCTACGAACGATGAGCTCGTCGATGCGCATGCGCACTGCTTCAATAGTTACCGCATACGTCGCAGTCCACTAGTGAACGTGCAAATCGAAAAGTCCCTTATGTCTCGCTTTTTGCTACGCAGGCGAGACAAAAATGAATGCATTCAAATCTGAGAAATATCAGCCCAAAGAGGGAGAAAAAAAAAGATTGTAGACCGACCGACCCATGTTTTGGCACCTAAAGGGCAATACAACATCTTTTTTTTAGGCCTTATATGCGAGATGATCTATAATACTATAAATAACCTTGCACACCCTACATCTGTACTTCCTTGTATCTAGGCAAGTGCGTATTATTGAACTTGTTCTGAAAACGGTGTAATCTCTTTTGTTATATTTATGAAAACTATATAAATTGTCACAACAAACTGAAATTGAAACAATTACCATTGGTGCTTGCGCAGATGTCTCTTTTAACTTTACACAAACGCAGCCACAGACATTAACCAATGACTTTTCCTCACCTATTTGTTATGAACATAATTGTTTTACATTATCATCATCATCTGCATTTTCCCTCTTACGAGCTAGGTTATAGACTTTTGCACCATGATCATCATGATGACACTCCCCCTCCAATTATTCTTGTCTCCAGCATTCTCCTTATCTAGACCAACCTTACTACTTTATTTCTTCACCATATATTACAATGAAATCTTTGGTCTTCCTTTCCCTCTTATGCCATCCACTTCCAAATCCCACGCTCTTTTCGCAAGTTCATCATCGATCATCTTCCCTCCTCAGCTCAACACATGATCACTCTTAATCCACTTCTCTTTACCACTTCCACCAGTTTCTTCCTGATGTAACCTATCCATGAGCTCCCTTGTGCTCTTTTTATCAGACAGTTTCACACCACACATCTTCTGTGTCATGGCTCTTTCTGTTCTCCTCAAGATAACTTCTTGGCTTCTTCTACTGTCTTCACATTCCAAGTTTCTGATTCACTGTTCTTACAAAAGATTTATAGATCTTGAAATTGATTCTCATTGTAAACCTTCTACCAGCTAGGATAGTGGCCAGCCAGCTCATTAAACTTAATCCATTCACCCTCAATCTTTATCTTCTTGCCACTGCAACCTCACATCCACCAACACTGTTAATTGTATCCTCAAGATAAGAAAAGCTATCAACCTTTGAGTTTGAAACATCTCCCATGTACATCCCTTCTTGCTCCTCTTCCACTCCATTACTAATCTCTCTGCATTTCTTGAACTAAAAAAACTCTCAACCCATCTGTTGGTAAATTTCTTTATAAGTCTAAAAAGATATCATCATTTTCAGAATACCGCCCAAGGAATGCAGACACCAAAATCTGTCTGCTTGGCCTGGCTTGGTGGATTCGGTGAAGCCAGAAGTAGCATCAGTGGAACATATCCCCCTACAAAATAGATGTAGACTGATTTTTCTGTCTACCCTGGATAGTAATATAGAGAAACACTTTACGATCTCACTACGATCTGATTTTCGAAGAAATGGCCATTACATTACTCATATTAGACATGGACATCTATAATTATAAATCAAACATTATTTTCCCGATTTAGTTTTTGAAAGATGATAAGAATATTTACAACTGGAAATTGAGAGCATTACCAGCATTAGTCAGAATTAACACCTAGATCTAAATCTCATCGCCTTCAAATCGTAGATAAAGACAATCACACATGAGAATCAGGACGTCTGACCATACATTTAGTTAATGGTGAGATGTCACGATTCTGAGCCGACTTAATTAGCTTTTCCTTCTTCAAAGAAGCTTTAAAGGTACTATGTCCCATTTGCAGGCCCAAAAAATGAAAAGGTTAAATTCCAACGGCATTTGAAAGACAATACTAATTTAGAACTTCCCTAAAAAAAGGGGGGCTTGAAAATGTCTTTAAGTGGGAAAATAACGACTATTAGTTGTCGAATCGACTTAAGAGCTATAGAGCCAGTAAGTAATAGTCTGATTTTTCAGACCATTGTACCGAATGGTCATACGTTTATGCTACACGCAGATTCAATCAGCGTAATTTTGGCCATTACAAGAAGTGGGTTATTGATGTAGACAAATGCTCATGTACCCTTTACAGCTCATTTTATGTTAGACCGAAAATTTCTGTCTCTTTCGTTCGTTAGCCTCTGATTTGGGTAGGGTTGGCTCCTCTCTTTAGAGACAGAAGCCGACCATAGGCGCTCCTATGCAAACTCGGTGGTACGGATCTGGCCACCAAATTCCGGCCAAACTTTTGGACTAAAATTTCACTTTAGCGGATTCATATCCGATGCATTTATTTTTGAAAATTAGTTCTAGGCTAATATACATCGGTTCCACTTACCAGATTGACTGTATGATGCATTTAAGGGTCTTTTTTCCCGGTTATGTTCGTCGAAATTGAAGTCTGCTACCGTGTTGAAATTGTTACTGCGCATGCGCTGCAAAAATTTCAACACGGAGCTGACCCTACCCAAATCTGAGGCTAGCGAACTTCATCTTCCTTCAGCTTCATGCGCAGTAACAGTTTAAAATACGGCTGCAAGAATTTCAACACGGAGCTCAATTTTGGCGATGAAAATCCGGAAAAAAGACCCTTAAACGCATCATACAGTCAATCTGGTAAGTGGAACCGATGTAGTTTAGCCTAAGCCTAATTTACAATAATAAATGCATCGGATATGCATCGGGTAAAAAACTAAAATGTAGTATTTTGGGAATAAGTTTACTGCTCGGATGCGAGCATTAGCCATTAGTTTGCAATGCAGCCGCCATGGTCTCTAAAGAGAGGAGCCGACCCTACCCAAATCAGAGGCTAACGAACGAAAGAGACAGAAATCTTCGGTCTATAGACTTAGTACAGGTATAGTCATCAAGCCAACCTAAAGTTGCTAAACTACATCAGCCAGTGATCCGTATACCATAATACCAGGACTCGCCGAACGCGAACAGAACACGGCCGTGTTCTGTTCGCACGGAGCGGAGCCCGCTCCGCTCCTAAATGTATTGGGCACCTGTCGGACACCCGAGCGAGTACCGGGTTTTGTTCAAGTGGTAAGTGTGGCCGAAGCCGAGGCCGAGGCCCGAACTGATCGCTCTGCCCGTCGGCCGTCCAGCCCGAATGACCCTATCATGCTTAACCAAAGTTCTACTTCTAGCATAATACTAAAATCGAAGAAAACTTACCTTCCTAATATCTGGAAAGAACAGCAGTTCAAAAACCTCAGATGTGTTTTTGACTTCGTACTCAATACACGTGTATCAACTACACGAGCAAATTGATGAGATATTACACGAAGCATGGCGCGCAGCGTATCGCTAGCATAATAAATTATAGCTTTGTTTATGGGCGCGGCCGGGGCGCGTCTTATTTTTTCGTACCACAGCGAGCCCAGATTCCTATTATTTCATGAATATTCATTACGCAGGGTCGGGAAAGTCTCGATTCTCTTGAATATTCATGTATGATCCAGGCGGGAACTATCCTACATACGTAGCATGCGCAGCATCGAATATTGTGTGTAACACGTTGGATTAATGGTATAAAACGACATTAGAAAAGCAATGTCATGGTCATTTAGATCATAATACAGTCATAAATGCTGTGTTTAATTATTAATAAATGCAAAAAAAAAAATGCCAGTTGACAAGATATATAGCATATATTTCAAGCAAGAGTAAAATGATTGTTCTTTTGATAGGCAATTTATCACTTTTCCGAGGTCAAGTTGAATCTATTTCTTTTTATGAATGGGAAAATAATCAGTTCTAGGTTCGCTTGTTTAAATATTACAAGCAGAGGTTGAATTTTGGTATTGAATATGTGATACAGTATAAACATGAGTTAACTTCAATTAGCAAATGTGAATTTGATAAAACTGGATTTGACGTTTTATTCTTTAGACTGGGTCGTACCCAGCAAACACAAAACGTTTTCAGAACGTTTACAGAACGTTCTTATCAGGTTCCGTACGTCTTCGTCCTTTTCAGAACGTTTACAGAACGTTTTTATCAGGTACCGTACGTCTTCGTCGTTATTAAACGTTTAAAAAACGTTTATATAACGTCTACGTTGGGACCTTACATTTGCTGCAGAGCTAAGTCTTTTGAAGACGTTCAGAAAACGTTTTTTGGACGTTACAAATTAAACGTCCTATATAGGTCCTGTAAACGTTTTATTCAGACGTATTTTTATTATGTCCAAGATAATATTTCTTTAAAAATACCAGCTGGCGAAATTAATTGGGCCACATGCATACGCAGAGTGGGGGGAGGTACGTCAAACTGATGCACATGCTCCTGTGGTGTAGCGATGGGGGGCACGTGCCCCAATAATTTTAAAAATAAAAGAAAACATAAGGTGACATTATTTGAAGAAAAAAGAATATATAAGGAGTGCCCCCTCAAATAATGTTTGTGCCCTCCCACCCCCGCCCAATCAGTCCGACCGCGCTACGCCATGCACTGATATGCTCCATTCAACCACGTGTATAAAAAGTGCGTACGTACATGGTGGGGATGGGGCTCAACTAGATCTCTATGGCTCAACTGCGCACGCACCGTATATAATCGTACCCGGCCCCGCGCGCGCGCGCTCGCTCCAGAGCGTTTCTGTTATTACGATTGCCGCGTGTTTTGAACTGACGAATTGACTGCATGCTGACTTCGAGATTTCAAATAATCTGCTTGATCTGTTAGACTGCGACACCGAGGTAAGCGTTATTTTATCATTTTGATATCTGTTAGAATTTAAGCTTTGTGAGAGTGATTTTGAGGCATGTAAAATGAAGTAAAATATTGATTATTTGCAGGCGCGTGGCCGTTGACATTGTCATTGACTGGTAATTGGGTATGTGCACACATAGCTAGCTGCATTACTTTCCTGGCTGTGTAAAAGCTGTGCTATTGATACTCAACATTTCAAACACCACTGTACAAAACTCAACCGATTTCACTAAAAATCGGTACTTTAGTGACAATTGATGACACCTAAATAGCAGTAAAATACAATTTTTCAACTTACCGATGTTAGAAAGAATAATTTAAATTTTAAAGATTCAAATTGTAAGTCTACTGTCAAACTTTGCTTACAGTTACAGCCGCATCGGCATGATTGTGTGCATTTGTGTATTGTGAGTGTATTGACGGCATGTGAGCGAAGGCTGCCTATTAACAAGTAGTGCAGTGCTAGAGGTCAATACGCATTAGCATTGACTCTCTATGCTTTACTGGAGTGGGTATGTGCGCATGGCTCAGTCAGAACGGTATCACTGTTAGCAATTACTGCATATTATCCCACCCCTTATTACAACAGGTAAGGTTTTCATGACATTTGTTACAAAACTTTGTTTTTAGGCAATTGGCATAGCTCCCTAACCACCTTTTTTGTATGGATATTGTTTTTATATATCTTGTTCTCAATTTCGTCCCTTTAATTTTTTTTTTTAAAGTTCAGATGACACATTATTGGAATAATAACGTAGATTAATTTAAGGATTTATTTGTTTTATTTTTACATACAGGCAACTATGTGGAAGCGCAAAACATCGCCAGGAAGGCAGAGGACACGTCAAACCTGGAACCGGAAGATGATGCTGTGCAGAAGCGAAAGAGACGTCTTCCCCAGAGATTTAGCAAATCTTCATCAAGTGATTCAGGAAGTGACGCTGGTAAGTATTTGTCTCTTGATGGTTAGTAGTGCTTGGTTCGGCCAGAGACGTATAATTTACATCTTATTTCTCGTTCTCACTAAATAGTCTCAAGCTTTTCTGTTTATCCCACGAATAGACCTGGGCCCATATTCATGAAACTCTGCTATCTTAGCACACTTCAGTGGGTTTTCCTATGGGCATCCATTAGCGTAAACATTTATGTTTTTTCCTAAAGTTATGCATGATTTATGTTCTACGCACAGTGGTTATAGTTTGTTTTCATAATTTATCAATTGTTTATTTCATTGATTACTTTGTCTCTTTATTAATTTTTAAAAGCATTAATTTTGAGTTGATGCTTATTGCCATGCACCCGTAGGAAAACCCCTGATTTTTGAAGCGTGCTGAATATGGGCCCTGTTGACTGTATTCAAATTATATGCATATTTGTTGAACATAAGTTTCTCTTGACAACTAAGAAGCTTGCCCAAGGATTGCCTGACAAAGCAACAACTAATGTATGCAAAATGAATTCCATCTATTGAAATGCCATTATGCACAACGGGTGAACTGAATAGCTACTTTCCAAGGGTTCTGGAGAGAAACATCCATACATTTTTCAGCTTCAAATCATAATTTATTGCAATTCCCTTATAATTTACACCTACTATCACAGATTAATGCAGCACAATAAATAATAGTGCATTCTTCCTCTTCAAAATCCAACAGGTGATGAAAACCTAAGATAATTTATTTGGGATTGCTAGACCTGCTTTGTGTCCCAGCCATGCAAAATGATGATTGATAGATGTGGCACCATTCGGCAAAACTGAAAATTAATATGTTATCTAGGCATAAATTTCGGACAAGAAGTTTGCATTATCCAAAAGCTTGTTCAGTTTTTGAGAATTCTTGTCGTGTCTTGATATCCCTTTTAACATCTGCAATGTGTCTCTGTTTTACAGATCTTGAATCGGACCCAGGAGAACTACATGTACGCGGAGGAACGACTAAGGCTGTGGCAGCAGAGATACCAATGCCGAAACTGAATGCGAAGTCCAAGTCCACATCGCATTTTTCAGTTCCATCCACCAGCTCCGGTAATCAGGGCAGCAGGCCATCCACCAGCTTCACCTTGCCCTTGTCATCCTCGTCCCGTCCCAACCCACAACTCCAGCAAGGGCTCGGGCTTCGAAAGTAAGTTTTTTCAGATAGCATTTCACAAACGAATGTTTCTGAGGGTTTTTATCATCAGAAGTTACTGTAGAGCGTATAAACTACAAACAACATTTGCCATTTTTACTAAGTTGCTACACTAAAATACTGTTGGATTGGATAAGAGAGACGGATTATTTCGGCATACATGTAATTTATTTTATCAACAAGGCATGGGTATAGTTTTCTTACAGAAGAGGTGCTTTTAAATCCTTACAGTATGTGATGCTTTGTTGGCGCTGCGCAGGTGCTGTCTTTGAAGCTGGGTGATATATTCCTGAAGTGACAAAATTGGACAGCTATCAAACATATCTCGCCAAAATATCCTATTCATTTGCTGTCAGAGTTTTTAATGACTTCAACTGTTATTATAATGCATTTTTTGTGTCTGTTTTTTTCTCAGGCAATTTCCTGTGTACGCTGCAGAGGCTGGAGGAAGGGCAGCAGCAGCTGATGCAGTTGGTACAAAAACTGCTTTTGTCCAAATCGGGAGTGGCCGTTGATGTGGAAGACCTTAGGGAGCCGTTTACCGAACCAGTGCTTGCTCTAAATTGCAGAAACAAGACGCTGTCATTGAGGAAGCTGTCGCCAACGCTGTCACCGAGGAAGCTGTCGCCGAGCAAGCTTTGGATGATGGAGAGGATTCTGCCATGGAGAATTGAGTGGTGTTTTCTTCATCATTTGTGACCTTACAAAACGACCATTAAGTCTGGGGAAATGACTATGCTGATTTTTAAATCGCATGACATATTTATGTAAGGCAAATATTTTGAAAATGACTTTAGCACTTTTAAAAGAAGGGAGAAACGGGCCACTTCGAATATCAGCGTCCATTCACGTGCTGTAATCTGATAATTAGTATTTGATGAAAAAACATACGTAAGCATGATTTCTGATCAAAATTTCATTACATTACATAACAGTTTTGTTGGTGCATCTTTTGGATTGAATTGCCAATATCTTGTTGAGAATTCAAGACAAAGTTGTATAGGTCTGTAAATATATTACTTTTTGTAAGGATGCTGAAACCAATGTGTGTGCTGCCAAACCCTCGACACTGTTTATATAACCTTGTCTTCTATATTCATAGACCCTTAAATTTGAGTATTCATATTTGCCTGTTAATAATTCATATCTTCAACTCGTTTCTATCAGTTTATTGTAAATAGCTTTTTGTAGATTGTTCATGTGTTTTGTGTTGATTTTATAGTTGAAGTAAGGAGATGCAAGGTCCAATGCAAGGCTTCTGGGAAAACTTAGAGCACAAATCTCGACCTGCCCACTAAATCTTTGGTCGATCAAAAGGACAATTTTTACTCGGATTTAAGGGGGAAATCTACCCTAGAAATTTCACTTATTCAATCAAAGGAGATAAATTTTAACAAAATTAAAAAAAGAAATGGGCAAAATTGGTAAGGAAAAAAATAAGGAAACTACTCTTTTTACATTTTCTAGTAAATTACTCTCGGCTATTCAAATTGGCAATGCTGATGACATCTTGAGTTAGTTGAGTAGCTCTCAATTCACTTTGTACACACAATTTCACATTTTCTAACCCCATAGTCAAAGTATGTTGTGTAGAAAGCTATTCGTCATCTGAACATACTCTGATTAATAATTGTGGAAATGTGTAACTTTAAGGAAAATTTAGAAAATATGAAATTTTGTGTACAAAGTTGATGGATAGCTACTCACAGTTGATGTCATCAGTGTTGCCAATTTGTAGAGCTGAAACGAGTGTAGTTTTCTTGTTTTTGTTTTTTTGGCCGTACTTTCAGTTGAAATGTGACTTCTTAAAATGAGGCACATTTTTATCACTTGTAGAAGTTGATCTATGCTGGTGAGAAAGTAAATACATGTACTCGTTTGAATACCGGAGTAGTTATAATTTGCACCGGATGATGAAGCTAATCCTGGGTGGAGGCACATAGCTAAATCGGTATTCACATGTATTTAATGATAATTTGTTACATTTTTTAAAAGGTTCTGTTGAATTAGTACACAAAATAATTCTATGCACTATTTGGTTTTACCAAAGATCAAGACTTATTTTTTGGCATGAATTGCCAACATTTTTTGGAGAATGCAAGACAAGTTATAGGTTCTGTAAATAACTCAAATTGCTTTTAGTAAGTGTGTTACCAAAGTTGCTATGTGTGCTGCCAAATTCTTGACACTATTCATTTTATCTTGACACTATTCATTTTATCTTGCCTTGTATATTCATAGAGACATAGACCCGTAAATATATGAGTATTCATATTTGCCAGTTAATGACATCTTCAACTCATCTATCAGATTATTGTGTATTATTTGTAGATTGTTCATGTGTTAGGTATCTATAGTTTTAAAGGGATAGTTTAGTATTGGTCAAACTTAACTTTAAAACCAAAACCTGCACTATCACGGTGCAAAGTAATAATTACAAACGACTAAGTAAAACCCCTGTTATTATTCAAAATGACCTGTTTGTGCATTTAATGTTTGTTAAAATGATAATTAAATATAGATATCAATTACTTTTTAAAAACCTATTCAGATTTGTTTCTTCTTCAAAGTAGTCTTCAAGCATTTTTAATCTTTTGAATAAAAATATATTTATGGATATTTCAGCCGTTTGTGAACCGATTTTGATCAAATAACAATTTATTCTGAATATTAGAATTGTATGTTCTTTCAGGGGCACTTCAGGAAATACCAATACTCATACTCAACGCTACCTTTAAGTATAGCGGGTATTCTATTAAAAAAATGTTGTCAATAATAGCATAAACCCTAGTTTCCTAAAAGCTTTTTTCAAATATACATGATGTACTGTATTGCTAAGCCTTTGTACATATTTTGTAAATATGTTTGATAATAAATTCATAAAAATAAACCAAATACATGTGTGACCTAGCGTTTATTAAAAATTCACTATATGTTGGACGTTCTTAAAATGTTTTCTGAACGTTCTTAAAAGGTTTTCTGAACGTTCTTAAAACGTTTCCAGGACATTCTAGGCGTTCTTAAAAGGTTTTCTGAACGTTCTTTAAAAGGTTTTTTGAACGTTCTCGGAACGTTTCCAAAACGTTCTAGACGTTCTTAAAAGGTTTTCTGGATGTTTTTAAGGTTCTTAAAACGTTCTTAAAACGTTCTTAAAACGTCCCAAACGTCCGACAGGTTTTCTGCAGGTCCTTGCTCTTAAAAGCAAATCTATAAAAGGTTTTTATTGGTTCTAAAAACGTTTAGAAAACGTTCAAAAAACGTCCATTTGGAACGTTCTTAAAACGTTTTCAACCTTCCACAAATAAACGTTATTAAAACGTTTTCATAAAACGTTTAAAAAACCAAATTGGAACCTTTTTAGAACGTTCAGAAAACGTCCAATTGTCAGATTGAATTGTCACTATAGTGACAATTCAATCTGTATTAAAATTAAATAACAAGAATAGGCCTACATATTTACAGACATTTAGCAAAAATAAATACCTGTGTATTGCACTTAAATTATTTCTATGATCTATGCATGCTCACTTAACTGCATAATATTACCACTGAATAATTACTTTAGTGCCTGCATGATGTGTCGTTTCACATACTATGTACCTGTCATAATAAAGGACTTATGAAATCAAACTCTATAGCTACGTACTTCATCCTCGTAAAGATACTCTTTCGTATTTAACGAATAAGGATATATTTGTGACACACAGTGCTATATTCGTTCTCACCCAATTCTAACCGGATTAAATAACTGCTTTCTTTCCTAAGCATCAAATACACACACTTGTTCAATACTAAGTTGATAACCAAAGGGACAAAACTAAGTCACTATATATACAAGCAGTGTATCAAAGTCACCTTTGCCAATTGAATTTAACTCATGTTTATAATAATGTATCACATATTCAATACCAAAATTCAACCTCTGCTTGTAATATTTAAAAAGCAAACAGCGAACTGATTATTTTCCTTTCATGAAAAGAACTAGATTCAACTTGACCTCAGAAAAGTACGGTAGGCCTACTCATAAATTGCCTATCAAGACTCTTGCTTGAAATATATGCTATATAATCTTCTACTGACATTTTGGCATTTACTAGTATAAACACAGCATTTATGACTGTATTATCTAAATGACCATGACATTGCTTTTCTATGTCGTTTTATAGGCCTACCATTAATCCAACGTGTTACACACGATATTCGATGCTGCGCATGCTACACGCGTAGGATAGTTCCCGCCTCGATCATACATGAATATTCAAGAGAATCGAGACTTTCCCCGACCCTGCGTAATGAATATTCATGATATAATAGGAATCTGGGCTCGCCGTGGTACGAAAAAATAAGACGCGGCCGGCGTGGGGCTGGGCCTATGGGGCGCCTGATAGGCTAACGGAGCGCGCGCTATTAACTGAGAAGTGGAGGGAGTGTTAACTTGGGTGATCATGGATGCAAATTTAAGGCACCTTTCTCCTGCTTTAAGTTTATTTTCTCTCACTTTGTTTATTTGTTGAAAGAAATCGAACATACAGAAAACATGGAAGCTCGTAAAATAAGGTGCTTCCTGGGAGCTACCCGCCTACCCTAATTATGACAACATATCATTTAAAGTACATGTAAATAAAATTCTTTTGAATAACATTCTATAATTATTTTTAAGAAAATTATATTGTTGTCAAAGCTAGTAACATCAAACAAAATAGATTTAGGTTTAACAACCTGCCTTCTAGAATTACAATAACACTGATTGAAAAGAAGTATTGCAAACTTAATTTATGCGCCACTCATTAATAGAAATATGATTTGTGAAGAAGCTTCATCAAATGTGCATGTTTCGATGTTGAAATAGTATATTCAGTGATTGAAGCATGACATATGCAATATGAGTAGAATGAGTAAATTATAGAGAAATATTAATATTTGCTCTATAATCAAATATTGTTGTGATTATGTCACATATGAAAAAGAGTTCATTTTGTGGTAAATATATGAAGAATAGTAACATATAATCTTTTTTTTAAATACAATGTACAAGATAAAGATGTAAATTAAATGATCGTGATTAGGGGAATATCTTGAGATATTGAATAGTTTGGAAAAACCATGAAGAATTAATACATATTATGTTTGGGTCATCCAAACATTCACAAACATTCATAAATCATAATCATGTGTGTATATAGGCCTATGTTGATATTTGTATATACATGTATTAATTTTATTGTTGTTGAGCTGTGACAATAAACCATGATTGGCTAAAATACGTTACAAACCAGACTTTTGACTCATTATTCCGGCCTATATTTATGATACTTTGTGAGGGGGCCTTAAATTTTGGAATACATAGTCCTATAGGCTAACTTCCAAAAGATAATTAACAAAATCACCTTGTATGGGTATTAACAGAATATTATCAGATCGACTTTTAAGTCGGTGAAACCAAGCACACTTAGGTCAACCCCTTCTCTCTCTCTCTCTCTCTCTCTCCCTCCTTCATTTCCTTTCACACAATGACACATGGATATTAAGTCATTGATTTTGCTTTCATCTGTGTCTCTCACATAGGGGGTTCTTGTTCCAATTCCAGCTTTCATGTTTCAAACCAAAAAGCAAGGACCATAATAAAAAAATTAAAAAATCCTCTCTAATCTCTCTCCTACACTCATTGGTCCATATTATTGAACTTTAAAGCCCTTAGGTCACGTCCAAAAGTCTGAGGTCAACGTTTTCCTTTCGTTAACCTTATCTTGGACCCTGGGTCAGGTTGAACTAAATTATTAGAATACAGACCATTCATATTTCACACTTCTCAAAGGTACATTTTTGGCATTAGTTACCAAAATACATGGATTCAATGGAATAATGAATTCATGATTTCAAACTTTTAAGTTATTCACTACACATTTACAACTACTATTGCTATTACAAACCAGTTGAAAAAACCCTTCTGCAACTAAATAAATGTTAACATTCATCATGAGGAAATGTTTCTGTTTTTATTGCATTTAATTGGGATATTTCTGACAGAGATATTTTGTAAATAAAATGTCTACTATTAAAGGTAGTGTATCCCTTTTGCAGCCAACATCATATTCTGTAGAACTTTGCAGGAATTATGAATATGTCATGAATGTCCTTTCTGTGAAATTTAAACGTTAGCAGTGTCCTAGTATTCAAATTATGCAAGGAAACCAGTTTACTTTCTAGACTTTACTGTCAGACACTATTGAGTAACTGACTGACTGACTTTTTCTTCTTTGGTAATAACATACATAAAATGAGCTGTAAAGGGTACATGAGCATTTGTCTACATCAATAACCCACTTCTTGTGGGTTATTAAAATTAAACTGATTGAATCTTAGCGCAGCACAAAACGTACGACCATTCAGTACAAGGGTCTGAAAATCAGACTATTTACTAAATGGATTGCAATCACTAAAGTCGATTTGACAACTAATAGTTGTTATTTTCCCACAAAAGACATTTTCAAGCCCTTTTGTTTTGAGGGAAATTCTAAATTAGTATTATCTTTCAAATGCCAGTGGAATTTTACCTTTTCATTTTTGTGGCCTGCAAATGGGACATAGTACCTTTAACAAATGATGAGTTTTAGTCTGAAATAATAAATGAAAAGTTATAAATGAAATGTTTGCTAGTAAAAACGATGGGTTTTATTTCACTCTAATGAAATATAATGATATTCAGTGAACTTAAAGTATTGCCGTACTGCCCCTACACAATGTTTAGTATGTAAACTAAGAGTTAATCATGATTTGTCCAGTATGTTTTAATAATGAATATCTGGTAATGCTTTTTTTTTTCGAAGGCAGCAGCCCATTATTCAATCAAATGCTTTAATGTTCACAGCCTCTTCTAACCAAATGGAAATGCTTTATTGTACACAGCCTCTTCTTACCCATTTGCCCTCCTACAATGTGAATAAACTGTGCTACCTTCCCCCATTGTTTCCAAGTCATCAAAATAACATTTCCTGAAATAGAATGTCAAATTTCGTGGAATTTGATAGTATTTCCTTAGTTTAAAACAAAATGCCCCCCATGTTCCAAATTTGTTTTTCTTTCACGATTTGTTCGGGAGGCTAATGTCATAGGTCTACATCTTTTGTCACACCAGAATATCAACTTTAAACTTTAAAAAACAATTACACTTAATTCAGAGCTATAGGTTTCTGATGCTGAACAAATGATAAAAGAGAGAAAATTGTTCACTTTTTCAGTAATCCTTTTGATTCAATTTTCTTGATTCTCCTTCAATTTCCTAAGATTTTCTGAATTAATTTCATTTCCTTAAAATTTCCTTGACAAAAACCCAGATTTCCTGAGGTATACAACATTTTAAAATTCACGAAGACGAGTCTCAACTCTTCTGGAATGTGGAGATTGTGGACTTGGTACAAACAATTATCAAGCTGTTCACTGACTGGACCAAAAACTGCCCCATCAATCAAATCACACATAAAATATTGTCATCACAATAGGGTATGCAACTATGCGTGTAAAGTACATATACTACCATTATGTAGAGATCAACACAATATACAAGTATTATTAGACTTGAATTTTTGAGTAACATTTTCCCACAATCCCCAGCAATTTGTACATTTTATACTTGATTCACTCCTCATATGCATGTAATGTATGTACAAAGAATTTTTTAAAAACAAAGTAGACTTAATCTCTTATCAACTACAACACTACAAAAACCAAATTTAACCAGAAACAGCATACATGTACTTCTTTTTACAAGATTGTGAATATATGACATGATAAATATATGAAAAGGCCAATTTGTTTACTATGTGATAAAACATGATATGTATGCTATTAATATCTTTAAATTTATCAATATATAGTAATTGTTTATCTCCACAGTACAATATATACAAAAATATACCAAGAAATATTTGACAGTCTATCATTACGCGAGGTGAACAATGCCTTTAAATCCAGAAGGCATTTCCTTGGCCTAATAATAAATGCTTACCTTGAGTATCTACAATCACTAAACTTCAGAAGTATTTCATTTGATGAACCATTTTTTAATCATGATTCAGTAAAATTTCTTGCAAGAAAATAAATGACATGAAAAAAATCAATCAAGTAAGGCAATTCTCTTCACTGATATTAAACAAACAAATGATGTGAAATACAAGTGAAGTATTAACCATTGACTGCTGTATACTTTACTTCATAGCTCACTTAGAAATAAAACCATTAGCTGCAGTACGACACATATATACTTACATACAGATAGGGAATATTACAGACACAATAACAATGAATAAGAAACAGTTGTCTGTATGTTTCAATTGCACCAGAAAGAGAAGAGTTGAGTGTATTCAAGATAAATAGCAATATCCATTAAGTTATGGACAAAAACAAGGTAAGCTCAAAATATAACAAACCTTTACAGAATACCTTACTTTAATATACAGTCAACCCTGCTTTAGCGACCACCTGCCTATAAAGACCACTTTTCATTTTCCCTTGAGCCGTCTTTATATACAGGTTTCACAGTAGTAAGTAATTAAGCCATGTTTTTGTTTAATTTATCTATTTTAACGTTCATGTAAGCCCTGTGTATGAATCATAAATATCAGTATGGACACAAACAATTCAAATAATTAGAAAAAAGAAGAAAAGTTTGTCTAAATACATGATTGGTATGAGCCTAACATTGTCATACTACAGTTTGTAGAGAACTGTAGGGAAAAGGGGAACAAAAGTAGTTTAATTTTGTTTCAGTTTTATTTTTATTTTGTTTTGTCACTTGTATGATATTTAATGTAATTAAGTTAGGCTTTAAAATAAAAAAAATTGTTGTATTGCCCTTTGCGACCGACCCAAAAATATTAAAATCTACGGTCAGCTTTTTATTAAATTTTTATTTTTTTTACTGTTTTTTAAAAGAAAAAAATGTTTAATGAATAAAAAAATATGTATTCATGCATTAAAAACTGAAAAATATATGCCCAAAGAGGGAAAGATAAGCAACAACAAAAAAAAAGCAAAAAAAATTGACCGACCGACCCAGGTGCTGGCACCTAAAGGGCAATACAACATCTTTTTTTTTTTAGGCTTTAGATAAAATATTATTAGATAATAGAATACAAGGTACTCTGATGCAGACAATCGGGATTCAGACTTCCCAGCACTAGGGAATGTTAACCTGAAAAATCTCCATTTTTAATCAAAAAATAAGGCACAGAATACATACAAACAACACGAAGATTATATACCGGTAAACTAATTCTTCAAAAAAGAAATCACAGGATGATAAAAACTGTTATCAAAATATGAGCTTTAGAAAGATATCCATTACATGTTTACACTCTAGCAAGATGGCTATAACTTGACTCTGCTCAGTTCTTTTCCTACAGCTAAAATTGACAATCTTTAAAGTAATTCCTCATACTGATACTGTAAATAAGAACTAACTTTGATCATATTCAGCATTTATTTTCAGTCATTTTATTGACTTCACTTATCCTTCAGGGCTCCACTTCCTTTTTTACTTAACCAATACTGCCTCTAGTACTGAATTCAAAGCTTTTAAACTGTTAGTCAATTAAGGAAAACACTATGGAAAAATGAAACAAGATGTAGATATACTAAGCATGAAGACTTGAAATAGGACTAAGCACCATACCATTAAACACAATATTATAGTAAATGAAGATTCAAATGATTACTGACATAAATAAGGGAGCACTACAACACAATCATTATCCCTCATATAACAAAAAGTACACTACTTTTCAAGTAGTACTTTACTACTTGTTTTCTTTGTTTTACACATAAACCCATTCCCTCAACTGGTACATATCATCCATATTAGATGATAGGAACCATACAGGCTTCGTGGAAAATCACAATATTACGCTGTCATTTCTTTATCTCAAAGACTTTCCTTTTTCTTTCATGATATTCTTTTAATATTGGTTTCACATTTTGATCTGGTAAAGATAAAGGGAAACTTGTTAGGAGAATAATCACTCATCTTTAATAATCATGTAGTGGTTATTCACCACAGGTGATTTTGGAGCATAAAACTCTTACATGTACTATTGAATGGGAAGCTTTTATCAAGATTTCAGCTTTATTTAACCTAAATATAATCAAGGTAATAGAGCACATAACTGAGCAATATTCCTAGGTGAATCTATGATTTGACAGAAGTGAGTGATTTCTGCTCTTCTAGATCAGCCTTTGCTCTCTGATTCTCAGCAGCTTCTCGATCCATGTCCTGTTTACGTACGTATGTATAGAAAGCAGAACCCCAAGTACCATGAAATTACTACTCCACCACAATGATGTCTTCATCTCCTGAAAGTATGTGATAGCAAGGATGGTCTGTGCACATGCCTTAGCTGTACCACTGATGTTATGTGTCAGAGGACTGGTAACCTTAATTTGAAGGCCAGATACATACCCAATAGCAAATCCAAATACCCCACTTAGAGTCATCATACCCCAGAATTGAAGACTGGTAAGGTGTTCAAATGTTTGTAGGATGGATACCTCCCCAAAGATGAGCATGAGTGGAAGGAAGAGAACGATGGCATTGAGATTGTTGTAGAACATGAGACGCCAGATATTACTCTCTACTACTGGTAGTACCTTCTTGGTGAAGATAGCATTGAGGGATACACAGAGACTAGCAATAACGCCATACAGCACACCAACATACGATAATGTACCTGTAAAAGACAAATAATATATCAGATGGTAAAGAAAAATGAAAGAGCAGTAGTGAAAAATACCTATTATAATGATATTTGACTGCAGTACAGGTAGAATTTCTATCATTCTTATTAAAGATGAAATTAGTATTTCTCTAACAAAACATTCATCATATTTCTTATACTTTGCTATACATTTTAAAATCCAAAACACTTTAAAAAACAACCATGTGAAAATATGAAATAGCACCTTTAGATTACTTTGCAAATAATTTCTTGTATCAATAATAACTTACATCCCCATGAAATTTATCCTTTTAATTAGCATAAAGCACTGACAAAGGGAGGAAATAAAGAAACAAACAATTGGTCACTCAACCAGGTGGTAGAGAAAAGGAGAGAGAGAGAGCAATAGCGAATAGCGAACAACATTTATCTAGAACAATTATTTTAGCATTTGAAAATTGAATTGAGAAGTACACTGTATTTACCCAATGATCCTTCCTGGTTGACCCCTAATAAGAAGCCACTGACGATAACAACACAGCACAAGATAGCTTTCATGGATGTTGTCTGCTTCAGCACAAAGTATGAAAGACTCTAAATGATACAACACAAGTTGAAATACGGTCAAATTTAAAACATAAGTAACTTTCATAGATTATTTTTTAATAAAGATGTAAGCACAACAAAAGTTATAAAGTTTGCATATATACCAAATATATCTATGGTAGATAATGTACATACCTATTGTGTGAGAATAAGTTATTAAATGTAACAGACCGTCTTTATTACATGTACATGAAGATCTATGAAGAACATTTCCTCAGAACGATGTGATATTTTGCAATTATAGTCAGAATCACTGGGCTAATGAGACCACTCATGGTTAAGGCTACAGCAAATTTGATTAACCAACAGATAATTCTACCAATAATGCAATAAATTCCTTTTCTCTGATGATGGGGAGTTAAAAGCAATGACAAGACTAATTACTCTCTATGTCATATGAAATTCCTGAAGATTTTCACCTGCTACATCAGCAAAAATTAGGATCTCCTGCAATGACTTTCTGCAAATATTATCTTCAGCCATAATCCTCAATTCTTAACTAAAAGCATACATTGTACATATGTGTGTGTTATGAAAATTACAGAGAATTTTTTTTGTTTTAATCCAAGAGTGAAGCCATGAGGAACTGACTGTATATCATCAATAAAGTAGCTTCCATATATTTTCTTACCACATTGAATACAGTTGTGAGTGACCTGCCAACATTATAGAATGCTACACCCACATTCTTGAGGCACAAGTTGTTGAATGTTATCATTCCCACAAAAACCAAAGACAGCGGTAAGACCTGCAAAATAAGGGAAGAAAAATATAAAAGTACAATTATGACATGAAATACATCCTCAAAATATGACCAATAAACATTAATTTAATATGAAGTTACATTGTATGTTTCACAAGGACAGTATGAAATTGAAAACAGGAAAATGTAAACCTTTGAAATAAACTGTAAATTTTAAGGATTATTTTGGGGATGAATTAAAGGGGTTACACCTTCACTAATATAATACATTATCCTCATCTCAAATTCTTCCACAAACTCTTCTAAGTTCTATGGTTGTGGAAGAAACTTAAATATCGACTTGGTCTCTAACCAAATTCATTCTCATCAAACTATGAAATATGAATGTATTTTACACCCAAATGACCCAATTCATCATACACACTACGCATACACATGAACGCACATTGCTGTGCACTCTCTTTACACACACAGTGATGGACGATCTAAAAATGCAACATGCTTTGTATGAAATATTTAGAGAACTTCAGCTTTGTTCTATGTAATCACGAATCATCAATTATATCCTGATAGACCTGATATTATATATTTTTGTTTCATTAACAAATTTGTTAATGTTATTGTTGACTTAGTTACAAGTTTAGCAGAAAATGAGTGAATCCAGCACCATAAGTCTCTATCATTGTGTAACAATCAACGCTATAAACTGTCTAGCTCAGTGCAGCGTGCGTTAGGGTAATGCCTGGCATAGATTTACATGCAAGTCTATTGGGTAGTCCATTGGTTTCCCTAAACATAGATTTTTATAAAAAATGAAAAGTGTGGTCATCATATTAAAGGTAAAGACCAGTTTTGGAAACGCCCCCATCTCAAAATATTACATGGAAGCACTCATTACCAATCATGTGAAAGAATATGTTTTGACTAATACGTGATGATATAAATTTTGCCGGGAAACCGTCTACTAATTGACATATTATATCTATTGGGACCAAATAGATATCGCGCACGTCTTGACGTGTCGCGTAGCCCCATATACATCTTTCTGTGTACAGTGCTTGTAACTTTACCAAGACTGGGCCAAATTTCTTATCATTTTGATGATTCCAGAACCTTGCAGTACACACCAATACTCATATGCTAGATGATCAACCTTTTCTGATCGATTCCACGTTTCTTTCACAATGCAATCGCATGACCAGAACTGGTTTTTATCTTTAACAAATGACAAGAAATTTAATATCTTAATATCTTAAAGCTTGGACTATTTTTGAAAATGACACCACCAAATTAGGATGTAGGTATGTAGGATGACCAGTGTTATTTTGAAATACATGTACATGTATGCCATGATAAAGAAAGGGAAAATCACTTGTTAACACTGGTCTACATGTAAATTTGACACAAAAGCCTTCAAAATATCCCTACTGTTCACTTTTCAGCAGTCGTATAAAGGCTGGCTTTTAATTTTTTTAAATTAGCTATTTTCTGAAGAGTTATGTTCTCATACTTCTATAACCATCCAAAGTACGGTAGTATTTTGATTCAGCCGTTTCAATTTTACAGACGATGATGTAAAAAAAATTGTATATTTTGATGTTTATTCTCATTGCTAGACGGAGGGGACTCACACGCAATTTGGAAATGTACACATAAGTATTTATATGCTTCTTTGTTAAATTTTAAATCCATTTCATAATGGGAAAAAAGGGTGATAGGAGACCTGTCAGAGAAATGTACAAAAATGTTCTTTACAGAAATGTTCTCTACATCCCTGTTTTCTGACACATATATATTATTCATAATAGTAATGCAAAATCAAATAAAAAGGGCAATCAGATACTAATATTAATTGTTTTGGATGAGAGCGGAAAAAAGAAATCAGACACAGGGATTGTTCAAGTTTTCTTAAAAGTTCAAACAAACATATATAACATAGTCACTGGTCATCAAGTTTTTGAAAGTTGTGATCACTATATGAGAACCTAAACTGAGTGGAATGTAACAATGATATACATGTAATCTATAATGTGGGTAACTTTCTATTAAAACTGGTTCTAAAGAAAACATTTAGCTGCCCATTATACCAAATAATAAAGACCTGAAGGAATAGGTACTTTAGTCAAAGGAAACTTACACTGTATGTTATTTCTGTGTACAAACAAATGGGAAAGTTGTTCACAATTAAACAGTTACTCGCAGGACCTGTGGAAATTCCACAGGATTCTAGGGAGGGTGGGGGAGGTTGTAAATAGATGTGTGCTAACAATTTTTTTTAATTTTTAAATATTATAATTATTATTATTATATTTTTTTAAAGATAATTTCTGTGCTAGATGATATTATTTCTCTTCATTGTATAGGCCTACTTTTTATCATTTTATAGTTTTTCTTCTTCTTTTCATTAATATTTTACTCGTTAGAATATCAACCTTTTCTTTGCTGTCCCATGTATCGTTTTGAATTGTTGTTTTTTAAATCTGTATCATGTAATAAAACTTGAAAATTGGAAGAAAACGGTGAAATCAATAATTTGTAATTAAAATTGATGGAGATATCTTAGACTTTACTTTCGTTTTCACTTTCGTTATTTACGATTATTGTCGTCACTTCGTTCCTATTATTCTCACTATCCCTTTCCCGGATCCTCACTCTCGTTATCTATACGAATATTGTTCTCATGCACTTCACTCCCATTATCATTTTGGTTATTTTCACAAATTGCTAAGTTAATTTAGTCCTACAATGAAAATAATATACAAATATACAAATATACAATGACACTCGAGGATCTAGCTAAAACTATTCGCATTGAAGTAACATCAAATCGCATTATATTCTCCCGAGGGCCATCGCGGCCCGAGGGAGAACAGTACTATTGATGTTCCCGAGTGTGAATAGTTTTAGTTTGTTCCGAGAATGAGTCATTGTATATTTGTTTTATATCCCTTCCACCTGTAGGCCTATCATTCCTTGGACACTTCTGTAATAGCACGTACCGTACTCACATTCACATCACATTCAACAAAGAAATAAAAGAAAACAACAATTGCACGGCTCAAACATGAAACATTGAAGGATGTAAATACACGCTTGACAGGTAGGCCTACTGCAGTAGAGTGGTGCAGTTACCACACAGGGTAAATTGCATGGCGTCAGCCCCGTGACTGGCCGAGCCCGCCGGAGTTGCCAGTGCGGAGGCATTTGAAATTACGTAAGCTCGCTGAATTTACCTTCTCGTCAGTTATATGATCTCGATAATTATAATCTATTTGCGTTATTATTGTTGTGATGTTAATGTAGTTTTCATGAAAAGACCAATGAAGCAGAAGCTTGGACTATGATTATGTTGGCATGGTTCACAGAATTTGTATAAATATTTTCAAAGTAAAGATTTTACGCGAGAAATAGGACGGTTTGTGCCAATATATTGCTGCAGTCGCACGATTTAACTCGACTGTACTGTGTGTGTGAGAACTAACATATTACGTTCTCGTCAGTTTGGCTGCTGCATATATAGCAAGATGCCTAACACGGGATAGGCCCAACCCGTTCTATCGTGCATTTGCTACAACACATTATGGAGTGGATCGTCTCTTCATAGTGTATCTCTTTGATTAGACAGAGGGTGGGTGCACGCCTCGCTGCCTCACTCTCGCGGGTTCGTCGCGTCCTTGCACGGACAACACCGGCCGTGCTCGTCCGCCCGTCCTCCCGGGACCCGAAACCACCTTTAACGACATCAACGGCGACCACGGAGTCGACTTGGCACGCGGACTGCGGGAGCGGGTCCGCTTGGAATTGTGTCACCGTTCCCGCGCAACGGCAAAGGCGGGTACGGTCGAGGAAAGACGTTTTTTATGTCAGAAAAAGCACCTTTATAGACCGTTATGTAGCCCCCGTGACGATTTTGCGTATTAATATATAGATATGACTAACTTCTCAATTTGACATTTTTTATTACCAAAAGTGATATGAACTTTAAAATGCATCCATTATCTCTTGATCATTTGCATTGTAATTGTTTTCCTTTCATTTTAAGCCCTTGATCAAGGTTAGAATACCCTTTAATAATAATAATCACTATGCATTAAGAAGAGGAAGTATCCTATTTGAAAAAGATCTAAATGTAAAAATCTTATTTAGGGGAGGGGAAGCAAGGCTATGATTCTGGATGTATTCCAATAAATATACTGTGATGTATAGGTACCTTGGAACACATTTCATAAAGGAGGCCAGGTTTCTATTTATTTTTCCTTGAAATACATGTACAGTATATGTCAATATGAAATAAATGTTTGTCTACTGACTATAATATCAACAAAAAATAAAGACATACAAAACTATACATTGTTTAAACTTTCTGATGGTTGAAAAATACATTATCTCAAATGGGGAAATATCATTGTATGAGAGATTATGAAGCCCCACACTAATCATTTAAGAGGTAAAAGTGTGTTTTCTACGCACAACCATGTCTATTTCTTATTTTTCAACAAACTTCTTTCCCTGTTTTGAAGTATATACTTGTACTGTTTTACTACATGAAAAATTAACTTTAAATACCGGTAACTAAAATATTCATCCTGATTGAAAGTGACAGTTGCCAACTAAGTTATTAATGAATCACAATTTTGAATAGGATAACCATTGATTTAGAAGAAGACAAAATGTCCTTCACAGCTCATTATAAAATGAAAACTCTGTGGCTAGATAGAAAAATATAACTGTTTAGAGTTCTTACCTCTCTGGTGACTTTGTAATCAAATTTCAATGGAGGGAATGAGACTAGATTTGGAAGTGCTTTTCCTAGCAAACTGAGTAGAAGACACAGCATAACAGTCACCACACATTGGTAGAAAGTCACAAAGAGGGGAGCGTCCAGCTGTAAAGAAAGAAACATCAAATCATTTAGGAAAATTGTTAAATGCACAATTTCATGGAATTAAAATTCATTCAAACAAAAACGTTTTACCTATTTTATCACATATGTGCCATAGACAATATATTGGGCAGGAATATTGGATGCAGGAACCTTTACATTTATGCAGGTATGTACATTGTCAGTACAAACAACATTCTAGATAACTCTTAAAAGCATCAATAAATCATAAATGTCACCTGTTCAGATTCAAACCAGATCTTGCCTGGATTTGGAGTCGGTGAGTCTAAGCTAAGTCAAGTGGAACAAATATACAAAGGTGACTGACTAGCCACTTGATTTAGACTGAGCTTGAACCCAAATATACCGGGGGTATGAGGAAATATTTCCCTTTTTTGTACATAAATTTCATGTTTATTAGGGGGGAAATTGTTCTATACTTAAAGACAATCCTGAGTTCTTGAAGCAGTGGAAGTCCACTCTGCAATTTATTACATTACTAAATTAAAATTTGCAGAGACTGTACAGATGTACAAACCTTAAGAGATTTACTGCTCAAAAGATATTTGTTGATGAAAACAAGAGAAATGGAGATAAACCTGCAAAATATAAAAGAGACAAAAAAATTATTATTATCACACTTGAAGCTGTGCAAGAACAAGTTACTTTGAAAATGTTTTTAAAAACCTGTTTGTTTTGTGTCTTTATTTCGTTGTTGTTTTTGTTGATGTTGTATTTTTGTCAGGTGGGTAGATTTATCAAACTAAGTTGTACCCTGTGTACCCTGATGTGCGTGTACTGGGGCATATTTCTAGAAACGGTCATAAGTCTTACTTCTTGACTAAATCATGTTGACAAAATGTTTGATGAAACCGTCTTAGCTGAGCCCGAGATGAACAACAACTTACAAGACAAGGATTTCTGATGCCTCCAAATTGGTTGTATCTCTGTCATAACTTGTTTATTCGATGTGCAGTGCCATCACATGTCATTTATTGGGTAGACTATGGCTGGCAAAAAAAGTACAATACACACTTGTAGAAATGCCCCAGCAATATCTATCTACACATTCACTTGGGATTTATCCTTCTTTACATACATGTACATGTATGATGTATAAACATCTTATGAAAACATGTCATGTTTCTATCTCGGGCTTATTCCATTGAGCTAAACTGATTCTAAACCATTTATTTGTCATGAAATAAAATACATTTTGAATACATGTACTTAGTCATTACAATACAAAGGGAACTGGAACATAATTATCATGATAATAAACAAAATCAGCAAATCCTTCTTCTTCTTTGGGTTACATTTGCCTCCTTCAGGTTTGAAGATTCTTGCAGATAGTTGACTCAGTGTGTGTGGGTAGCTGAGTTTGGGTGCAACATGCATAGGCTACTATTTACAAGGTGTAAGTAAAAAGTCTTGTCCGATTTAGACTGAAAGCTTCAGTCTCTGATATCGACGGTTGTTCCGCTGAGATTACATCTGGCTCCTCTGACCGCCTCTATACATAGACTGAAGTACGTCGTATGGGGTAGTGTCCGGACCGAGATGAATGAGATATGCAACAAGTTTTTTCACTCTTTACGTCTTCATATATCCACTTTGGCTGCAATGTTACACTGAATCTTATTAAAAATTAAAAAATAACAGGGAAATATCTCCTTTGACTTACAATAGCTTGCTCATTTAGATCCTAAATTAATGATTAATCAGAGAAAGTCTTGTTGTCAACATGATTTCTTTTCAGCCATCTTGATTTGAGTTGATGAATATTCATTTTTTTCTTTTCGAACGTCCAATAGCTACGTACGAGTCAGCCCGGCTTGACCCAGTGATATTTGAATATTCATAACCCAATATCAAACGAGTGCTCTGATTGGCCATTGGCTGTGTTTCTGTACGTTGACCCGGAAATACATCGGCCGGGTCATGTCATAGATTGCCAGTTCGAATGCATATGAACGTATCGTTTCACTGGTTCTGAGATAAAAATTGGATAACTCGTATAAAGTAAGTCCGTAAATTTCGCCTATGGAAATATGTAATAAAAATTTTGATAACTGTACATTAGGGCTGTGCATAACCGTGTAATGAGGTACTCGAGTACACTCCTAGGCTTACAGGCGAATACTCGAATACTCGGACGCCATGTTTTTTTTTTGTTTTTTTGTTGAAATTTTTAATTTAAAAAATTTTTTTTTAAATTTTTTAATTTATTTTTTTAATTTATTTTTTTGCCAACACCATACTACGAACAGTACAAAGGTTCGTCTCCGAAAACCCACGCGATTTTACTTCAAGTTGCTGTTGAAAGCGCCGATTTGTGCTTTTAAATTTTTCACAAATAATTGAAACAATGTTATTTTTAAAACTAAAGATGACAGACAAATATTCCTCCGAGTCCAAACAGAAATCCGGAGATTTGGTCCCAGTTTCTGAGTGGTGAGTTGACAGTGACACCCTGTGTATGATTGAGCTGGGAAACATTTTTACCCAGGGTACCATGCCGGTGCTCTTCTGGCACGGGTGACCGTCGGCCTGGACAGTGCCAGGTGAACGGGAAAAAAAAAAAAAAAAATGGCGGCCGAGTATTCGAGTACGAGAAATCGTACTCGAGTAGTTGTTAACAGTGCGTGTACTCGAGTATTCGAGTACTCGTCGCAGCCTTACTGTACATACATACATGTAGGAGAAAAATATACATATTTTTTTAAAATCTGATTTATAAATCAGAAAAAACAGGGGAGAAAGTTTTTGTACCAAAAGTGGTACAAAATCGGCTCAATCTCCCCCGTTGTGCGAGCCGTATGGGCTACCGTCTGTGTATGGGAAATGTTGACAAATTTGTCAGCTTTATCAAAGAATGACCCATACCAGACGGTTATTTCTGTCTAGTCCGGTTTAGCTTTGGCCTTTCGTCAGTCTTTGACGGAAGGCTATTGGAGAGGAGATATTGATTGTGCTGGATGATGAACGACAACTTGCAAGACAAGGATTTCTGATGCCTCCAAATTGGTCATAATTTTATGTTCATAAACTAAATATGCCTACATGTATTCAAAGAAGTAAAATACAAACAAATATTAAGATGGGCCAATTTGAAAAGTGATGGGATGAAAGACAATAATAATATATCTTAGACTATTAACAGATGTGACGGGATGAAGACATTAAACCAACATTTGCAATACTAATCCTACTGGATAGTCTAAAAAATAAAAACAAACATTCCTACAGTACATCCGTAAATACTAAATAGTACACTGTAACCAAGAGAACACATAGAGCATTATGTACAAGCACATACAGTCATAAAAATTAATCCCATTAAAAAAAAAAAGAAGATTTATAAAGCTGTTAGTAAATTAGGTCTAACTTTTAGATCAACTTAAAGTCTCTAACTTGTGACAGTTATGTCCAACATACCTGTATACCTTTAATTATCTATCACTTAAAAGTGAAAATGACACTGCGACCATAAGTGGACTTGAAAATAATACATCAAAAGATTATGATAAAAGGTTTCTTTGGAAACAGTAAAATCCATAAAGAGAACCGTAATCTGCCGTGGCAGGCGCAGGCAAGCCATAGTCAGAATTACATGGGTGTATATACTCTAGTTAAGAACTTAAGATAAATGTCAAGATAATTTCAAATCTCAAAATGTATAAATTGAATGCTTTGAAAAATGTATTTTAAAGTTTAGAATGCTTAAATTTGGTAATTGTGTGAATATTTTGATGAAGCCTAAAAAAAGGCTAAAACACTGGACAAAATGTTCTAGCATTGTATTTTTACAAAGAAAAATACATGTATAAGGGTGTATTTTTATAAACTATAAAATAAAAATACCCGGGCCGGGGCCCGGTCCTGTATTAATATAGAGTCTATCTTATTATCGGTATCATCTAGACTTCTAGTCTAGATCTAATTCTGAGCTAGACCGAAAATTTCAGTCTCTTTCGTTCGTTAGCCTCTTAATTTGGATTGACAGTAACAGTTTAAAATATGGCTGCAAGAATTTCAACACAGAGTTCAATTTCGACGAAGAAAATCCGGAAAAAAGACCCTTAAACGCATCATAAAGACATAAGGCAATCTGGTAAGTGGAACTGATGTATTATTATCCTAGATCTAGATCTATTATCTAGGCCTAATTTTCGAGAATAAATGCATTGGATATGATTATGATTCCGCTAAAATGACATTTGATTTTGAGTCCAAAGTTTGCAGAGCAGACCCTATGCCTATGGTCGGCTTCTGTCTATGTCTCTAGTCTAAAGAGAGGAGCCCTACCCAAATAAGAGGCTAACGAACGAAAGAGACAGAAATTTTCAGTCTAATTTTAATTCTGAGCATGCTGGGCTGAGCTAGCTGAGCTGATCGAGCCGAGTGGGAACTAACTCAATCCTCAGGCTCAAGGGAGTTCGGCGGAGCTCCCTGAGGCTGGAGTTAAGTGTGAACAGGCTTTCTAAACTTTTAATTTACATTCATTAAGATTACCATGATGATTACACTACAAAAGTACAATATATGGTCTAGCCTAGATCTATTGAATATCAACGTTTTTCTTACCAGTAGGCACAAACTACCAAAAATATTGTCGTGTAAGTTTTGGTACGGGTTGGCGAGGCTTTCACCACTCCTCCACGTCCATCTACCCCGTTACTTCCCCGTGATCCACTTTGATGGTCCGCCATTATTAAGCGAGTAAGTGCCCTGTTCATGTCCGTGAGTACACTCACTGTCTTTTGCTTCTATCAATGCCTTATCAATAAACCAAAGAAAGCGGTGCCAAGAAAGCTCAGCTGTTAAATTATTCAGACTTGATGACGTGGTTGACAAAGTTTTTTATTCTAGTTCCCGGCCCCGGTACAGCGCACAATCACAAGCACATCTGTATACATACTAGCTCGGCGTCGTATATATACCGCGCGCGACGTCCCAGATCTATGGAAAGCCAATGCGCTTGTGTAAATTGAAGAAGAAAAAGAAAGAAAAAAAAAAAATAATCGGAGATCGACGTGACGTGACCATCACACAGAGATATCTTCGTAGTAGGTCCACAGTGCCTTAGTAAGTATATATCTCTATGGTCCATGCATGTTTCGGTAAGGGGTAAGGCAGTAGCGGTTCTGTAGAGGGATTGCGGGCTCAAGCCGGACCCGCCGAAAAAGTAAAGACCCCCAATTTGTCTTGATTATAAATGAAGTCTAAGAAACGAAGCAAGTGTAACCCCAAGTCACACCCACCCCCACCCAAGCTCCACAAACAATTCTTAGTCTTCTGGAGCTGCGCATGGGTATAAGCGGCAGATAGTGATTTTTTTTTTAAAGCAGGGAGGAGCACGGAGAGAAACACGGAGAGAAACAAAATGTGGAAGAGCATTAATTACTATAGTCACGTGGCTTAGCGTCAAATTTATCGAGTATCGTTACTTGCCGGATAAAAGCACCATTTTTGGTACAGGGTTTCCTTAGGACCTACTAAACGATATTAGGCTAGGAGCCCCCGGCAAAAATTTCAACTTAAGGGTGTGGGGGCGGGGGCGTATTTTTATAATTTTATAACATTGATTTGTTGTTGTACAAATGCCATTTTTGGTACAGGGCTTCCTTAGGACCTACTGAACGATATAAGGGTAGGAGCTAGCCGCCGGCAGCGACTTTGCGTTTTACACCCTGGCCTGGACATTTTCCCGGTAAATAGCAATGAAACTGCTTGAATGAGTCTAGTCTACGCTCCTCGATCGGGCGCGCCAGTTCCAAATCGAATCGTACATGCACAGACGTACGTTGATGCAGCATTTATACAAAAACTGGTGTATAATTTCCTTTATATGTTATGTGTCTGTACATTACACTAGACAAAGTGATGAATGGAAAAAGAGAGAAAGAGAGGTCTTATAAACAAATATCATGAATTTAAAATGAGAAAGAGAGAAAGGGAGAGAGAGACAGAGGTCTTAGAAACAAATATGAATTCAAGAAGTGAGAAAGAGAGGGGTCTTAGAAACAAATATCATGAATTGAGAGCTAGAGAGAGAGAGGTCTTAGAAACAAATATCAAGAAATGAGAAAGAGAGGGGGGTCTTAGAAACAAATATGAAGAGAGAGAGAGGCCTTAGAAACAAATATGAAGAGGGGTTAATGAGAGAGAAAGAAAGAGGGGTCTGAGAAATACATACGAGAGAGAGAGTGGGTCGAGAGAGAGAGGTCTTAGAAAACAAATATGAATAGAGATGGGGGGGGGGAGAAATGGGTCTTAGAAAACAAATATGAAGAGAGATGAGGGGGAGGTCTTAGAAAACAAATATGAAGGGAGAGGGGTCAAGAGAATTAGAGAAATTAGGTCTTAGAAACAAATGACATGAATTTAAAAAATGAAAGACGTGATATCCCACAATAATAGAAAATGGTACGAGTGCAATATTTAAATCACAGTTTATGTATTACATTACCATTACACATATTATGTCGAGTGTAGTCTGTGTATGTGTCGATATGTGTACACGTAGGGGGTCCGAATCAGCAAATGGTTTGAAAGTAGGCTACACGTCAAAAATTGAAACCCTGAAGAAGGCGGAATTAAACCACAAAAACCATAATATTATTTGGTTTCTCTCTTTCCTTACTTTGATTAATTCCTTCTCTAATTTCTCTCTTTCTTTCAAGTTAGTTTTTGTTTTCTCTCTGCTTATGACATTCTTTGTTTCCTCTCTGTTCTTTAATTATTTATTGTTTTTCTCTATTTCCTTCTGTTGTTATTCGTTGTTTTTCTCTCACTCGTACGTCTCGATACAAAAGTACATGTACCGCGTACCGCGACACTGGACATATAGGACGTACGTTGAGCATTGCAGAAGAGCTACGTGCGCGCGCAATATCTTGTCATGGATAGACTTTTCCCAGTCGGTTCCTTGAAATTTATTGGGAAAAGGTCCAGGCCAGGGTGTAAAACGCAAAGTCGCCCCCCGGCAAGAATACTCGTATAAGGGTGTGAGGCAGGGTCGTCGCCTCGGAGCCCACAAATAATTTATGAGGTAATATAGCATTGAGTTGTGTTGTACAAACGCCATTTTGGTACAGGGCTTCATTAGGACCTGGTAAATGATGGTAGGGTAGGAGCCCCCGGCATAAATATTCAAATATGTGTGATTGGGGGGCCCCATGGCGTTGTACAACAAAAAATCAATGTTATATTACCTTACAAATCGGTTTGTGGACTACGAAGCGACGCCCCTGTCCCACACCCTTATATGATATTCTTGCCGGGGGCTCCTTTATGAGGTAATATAGCATTGAGTTGTGTTGTACAACAACAAATCAATGTTATATATTACCTTCTAAATTATTTGGGGGCTACGAGTCGAAGCCCCGCCCCACACCCTTATATGATACTCTTGCCGGGGGCTCCTACCCTAATATCGTTCAGTAGGTCCTAAGGAAGCCCTGTACCAAAAATGGCATTTGTACAACAACAAATCAATGTTATAAAATCATTTGGGGGCTCCAAAAAGACGCCCCCGCCCCACACCCTTAAATTTATTTTTTTTTGCCGGGGGCTCCTAGCCTAATATCGTTTAGTAGGTCCTAAGGAAGCCCTGTACCAAAAATGGTGCTTTTATCCGGCAAGTAACAATAATTTCACTAAGCCACCTGACTACTAGGCCATCCGTGAGATGTGCCCAGTTTAATAGTAATGTATAAGCCTAGTAAGTTAGGCTATATTCGAAAGACTGAAACTTGACATTCCGATACATTAAGCCAATAGGCCTATAGATCTAGATTATAGAGCTTATATGCAGAATTAATAAGCATTTGGTTCAACAAAAAAGGAAAGACAGAAAAATATCCAGGGCCCAATTCAGCCATAATTATGTTGTTTTTTATGCCTACGTTATGTATGTATGTATGTATGGTATACATTTTTAAAATGAAATGTGTATAAATTCTCGGTCATTGGAGACATTGGAGACTCCGGGGTGATTTTTAGTGATATATTCATCTGTCGTTATACAACAACATTTCTTTTTACATTTGTTTAAGAATTTGAACGTGCCCTCACTTTGTACCCTCATGCCCCTTGGCTCATGCTGCTATCGCTATATGAGCCCCCCCCCAAAAAAAAAAATGAAAAAATGAAAAATAATTATTAAAAAACCAAAACAGGGTATCTTGGGGGCACAGGATAAGTGCTCACTGGTATCCGCCACTGATACAAGCATACAAGCCTATTTGTGTTAGAATGATCAGCTACTATATAGAAAAAGACATTGATGAAATACTGAAATCGCTCTGCTTTGCATGTCCCCACCTTAGCTTTGTACTTTTCATCGAGAACCATTTGATGGCATGTTTTTATAATCAATATGCTTCATTTATATTTTGTTTTACTTGTGTCGGCAATCGTAGTATATCCGCTCCGCTTTTTTAAGCAACGTTACATTTTTTTATTCCAATATCCCCCCGCCGATATGACAAGTTTGTTTTTATAATTTTTACTTTGTTTTTTGTTTATATTTTGTTTCTATTATTAGGTTTATATTGTGTTTTGATCTTTTTATGTTAGAAACATTGCCTTTTGTCGAAAGTACTCAATATGTATAATTTTGATTTGATATAAATTTGCCTTCGTTTTTTTTTCCTTCTATTTATAGCATGCTCCTATTTTCTTTTATTTGATGATGACCCTATCATGTTAGGATTTTTTCGATAAATTGTTTGATAATTTGATTTGATTTGTGTGGATCATATACAGCCCTCCGATAGGGTTCTGTTGAAGGGCCGTGCCGGGGCCCGTGTCACCGTGTGCCAATATTAATTGACTGAATATTATGAGATCACCAATTCCGCAGTATATATGCAGAAGAGACCACGATGTGAAAGTTAGATAATTATATACATGACTTTGTATAAAAATTATACTAATAGTCCGTGGTCTGACATAAACATAATTTGGAAGCTATCATATCAGACGTCTGTACTTCGGTTTTGTGTCGAGCAGGTGCTGGTACCAGTATAGGCGCAGCTTGCAGAGCTGGAAACTTAGCTACAAGCTGAAATGTATAGCGCCATCTAATCATTGACACAAGAGTTATACGTATGATATGTCTTCTAAGTTCTAGTTTTTTTGTTCCAAAACTCAAATAGGCCCGTATATCTTTAAGGCAAACACAAAGGCGGCGCTCCCGAGGGGCAGGGGACACAGTGCCCCCATGTTATACGTACCCTAAAAGTGCCTCCTTTTACTTAAGATCAGCGCCCCTTTTTTCTTTCTGATAGGTGGCCGATCCACATTCTTATAAGTGCCGCTCACCACCTCTCATCAATGCCCCTTTACCTCTGATAATTGCCCCCATTCAAATCTGAGAGGTGCCCCTTTTCCATCGTATGAAGTGCCCATTTCCCTTCTAATAAGTGTCCCTTTTCACCTCTGACAAGTGCCCATTTTATTTTGACGCGTGCCCCCATATCATTTCTAAAAGGTGCTCTTTTCGTACTGATAAGTGCCCCTTTTCATTTCTATTAAATGCCCCTTCCCCTTCTCATAAATGCCCCTTTTTACCTCTGACAAGTGCCTCTTTTATTTTGGCACGTGCCCCTTTTCCTTTCAAATAAGTGCCCTTTTTCCTTCTGATAAGTGCCCCTTTTCGTATTTAATAAGAGCCCCTTCCCTTCTCATAAATGCCCCTTTTCACCTATGATAAATGCCCCTATTAGAATCTGATGGGTGCTCCCTTTCCTTCGACAAACGCCCCTATTTAGGGGAACCGATAATCTACAAGCTGAGCTTTTTAATAGGTTTCCTCACATTTCACCCTGTATAATCTAGTATTCAATACAATTAATCTCGACGTCTTTACAAAGAATTGATTATAATTATAATGTGACACTTTTAGTATATTTTATATTATGTTCTAATTTTGTCAATTATGTGAATGCTATTTTGTGAAATGTGAAACAAATCTTGAAAATAAACTTGAAAATAAACTTGAAACTTGAAACTTTTCCATTTTCATTAGTGCCCTTTTTCATCTCTGGTGAGTGCCCCTTTTCAGGTGCGAGAAGTACCCCATCAACATCAGGATTTCTTTTCTTTCCCTCTTTCTAAGATGTAATTTTCTGCGCTGCGACCTCACAAATCTTTGAATTTTCGCTCGCTTGCAAATGAATAATTAGACAAGCCATTGGCGGATCCAGGGGCACGTGCCCCGGCCTCCCAAAATGTGCTCACTACCCCCCACTGAGCGAACCCCTTGTGCCCCCCTTCTAAGAAATCCTGGATCCGCGCCTGCAAGCACACCCACCTTTCCAAGCATGATGCTGCAGGATCTTGGACCATGTAAAGAGAGACACAAATATTGAAATCATCCCTAATAATGTAATTAATAGGGGTATATACCAATGTCTAAAAATTGTATATTTTCGTTTTGAGGTTTTCGTTTGTAGATCGATCGATCGAGCAAATGCAAATTCAAATTCAAATGCATGTTCAAATTAAATTATTGAAATCAGAATCCTGACATAGAAGATTATCATCAAATTAAAAAATAGAATAAAAAATAAAAAAATAAAATGATATAATGGCGAATAGGAACAAAAACCTCAAACAAACAAAACACAAGAAAGAAGCTTATAATTATAAACAAACATAATGAATAACTAAATAAACATAATTACAACGAGCTAGTTCTTTACATATCATTGTAACTAAAGCTCAACAATAAGCAACTCCTGTAAAAATAACTCAGGATTATCAAAGAACAAGAGCAAAATGTGGAGTGTGATAAAGTACAAAAACAACAGAACAACAACTTAATAATAATTTACACAAGTTTCTAAGCGCTTTACACAAGCATGTGGTGAATAAACAAACATGGTAATAGGGATGTACATAAGGAAATACGCATAATGTAAGGCAACTATGCGATATAATAATTATGTACAATACATAATATATCCACATAATTTATACTGCTATGTTATACAGTAGCTCCTCCAGGCCGTCTGCTTCTCTTATTCCACCTTCCTAATTCTTGATGTTGTCGATCTATCCATCCCGCAGGACATCTATTAACTCGACACTTTCCCTTCAACGTCGCCTTTGATATATAGTTGGTAGTACAACACTCTTCTCTCTTCTTTTCAAGTACCAATACTTTGCGATCTTCCCTTTCTTGTCTTGTGCCACGACTGGTACCATAACCCATTCATTTGTTCTCCTGTCTTTCCAGCTCCACATTTCAAGGGCATTGATTCTTTTGATACCTGATGCCTTCAAAGTCCAACTTTCACATCCATACAGCCAGGGGCGGATCCAGCCGGCGGCGAGGCCCCAATTCGGGAGAAAATATTTAGCGATAAGCGGGGGGTAGTGAGCACTATTTATTTTTACTCAACACCCCTTTTTTAAAGGTAACATTTTGTTACCATCTTTTTGTACTTTTTTGCCAGGCTGGGGCCTGGCCCGGGCCCCGGACCCCACCCCCTCTCGATCCGCCCCTGCATACAGCGCAATGATCCAGATCAGGGACTTCGCCAGTTGTTTTTGAAACGGAGACTTCTTTATACATCTGGGGACTTCCACACAGGTGCCAGCTGCGGCCATAACATAACTGTTCGAGCCATTCCAGCTTGTGCCCCGATATCCGTCCCTGATCCTCTTCTATTAGATATTACCGATCCGAGGCACTTGAGCTTCTCTGTGATCTCATTTTCATTCTATAATTTACAATCGTTTTTTTTTGTGTGTGATGTTTTTCCTACTGTAACTTATTACTGAATGTTTAAATCCACTGTCTTTTAATGCATTTTTATATGATACAATGTGAACCAGGTATTGTTAGTCTTCGGACTTTTTATTTGGTATATTTTTAATAAAACCGAAATTATATTGAATTGAATTGAATCTCAATATTTTTAAAATTTTATATATAGTTTCCTGACCCGCATTTACATATACATATAATTAGAAAATAATTAATGACATTTTCTCTATTCGCTAAGCTGCTAAAGTCTTCCTGTATACATATTACTAACTCCAATGAGACATGGTTTACTTATACATCCGTCTATATATCCTAATATTCCTAACATTACAATTAAACCTTCTATCGGCGTTCATACACCGGGAATACATTATTAAGGCTAACTGGTTTGAAGAGTTCTATTCTTTGTGCATGGAGAGTATTACTGGTTATTAGTCTTCAGTCGTTCTACTGGGGTCTTTCATAATGACAGATTCTATCATTTGCATTGAGTTTTTATTCTATTTTTTTAATCCGCCTTGTTTTATGATAATTTTACCGTTGTTTTGTCTTATAGTTTCGCAAAATTTGTAATGAATGTGTTATCACTGTCTAGTAGAAGGAGGTAGTTTTCAATATTATAATTATTTTATTTTTTGTTTTAAAGGTACTATGTCCCATTTGCAGGCAAAAAAATGAAAAGTTAAATTCCAACGGCATTTGAAAGACAATTAAGAACTTCCTAAAAAGGGGGAAAATGTGGGAAAATAACGACTATTATAGTTGTCGAATCGACTTAGGAGCTATAGAGCCAGTAAGTAATAGTCTGATTTTTCAGACCATTGTAACGAATGGTCGTACGTTTTATGCTGCGCAAAGATTCAATCATGAAGTGGGTTACTGATGTAGACAAATAATGCTCATGTACCCTTTACGGCTATAATTTTATGTATGTTATTACCAAAGATGGAAAAGCCAGTCAGTCACTCAATAGTGTCTGACGGCAGT
>CP137666.1:609413-630486 GCA_037976565.1 Mesocentrotus franciscanus | reverse complement strand
TACACTTCAAGAAAACTTCATGGGGCTCGAGACCATTTCCAACAATATTCTTTAATGAGCCAACATACTGATAATAATAAAAACACTTTTACATATTTAAGTGATGACACTTAAAGTTTAATCCTCTATAGTCTATATAAATGAATCATGCTTTATTTGTAGAAAGTAAAATGTACCATAGTTACTTGTTGAAAAAAACTGTCATCATGGACAATTCCAAAGTTTTGAATAATAATAATACTACAGCTTTTATAGTGCGTATCAATGCTGTAGCGCATCTATCGGTGAATTAATCTAATTTTACAGTTATTGCAAAAGAAAGAAGGAAGTCCTGCAATAATTAGTTTTAATGAGAATAAATGCATAAAATCAATGTACCGGTACATTGTAGGCTCTATACAAAATAAGTTGGCTTTCAAGTCTTGTGGTCTTATGGGAGTCTCTATGTTTATCGGAAATCACACTATCTGCCAATTTTTTTCCCAACACAGATGTAATAAATCATCAATCCTGGGATTGTATTTATCAACTAGCAGTATCACATGTAGTTAGTGCTTTGAGTTAGCTTTTAATTTCCCACCCATTAGACAGAGAGTATTTTTAGTACAAGGGCATTATGCAGGTACATATATCTAACATTGATCATGAACTTGTATGTTGTGCTGATCCGTTTTCAGCCTTTGGTCACTCATCAAACAGTCTCCTGAAGTTCTAGGTAGCTGCGCAGCTAGATGAACACTGAACAGCTACATGAACAGCTATAGTGTACATGTGTAGTTTCAAAGTGTGGGGCAGTATACCTTGAACATGCACTCAGCCACTCACAAGAAGCAAATACCTAAAAACCCACTCATTCATATGTATATGAAAAATGTATATTACTAACAGTAATTCAATATAATACAATACAACCAGTGTTGAAATGTGCTACTAAATACAACTAAACTACTAAACTTCTGAAATAGGTAATTCCATCATGATATCAAACACATGAACCTGTTCAATAATTATGTAACTATTTTTGTCATGTGTACACCTGTATATCATGCAAATGGGATGATGCCCCCCTGTCTACTGCCAGCAATATTTGTACTCATTATATGAGAAATACTCTGATGAGGCCATCACAAAGTACATGTACATGTTGTGAAAGTGAATTTATATTCCTTACTCAGAGAAATTGTGTAACTCCATAGTCATACTTCAAGTAAAATTATGAAGCTAATTATTTTCCAAACAAGACCATCATCCCTGATTTGAATTACCACACAAAGACGTATAAAATGTAACATTTCGTACCCAATCAACTGTAGGCCTACAGACATAGACTCTACACTTGATCATAACACACATGTCAAAGGTCGAGGCTACTGTGTCAACTACAAATTCAGGCTCATGTCAACTCCAATAATTACTTATATCCTTCTCTCCTTCATCATGAAAACCAGTATCCATGCTTGTCAATCTAATTTAGGAGAGAGGATGTTTTTCTTTTACAGATATTCCTTTCTCATCAACTCTTGCAGTTGTATTTTTAGTGAGGATACAATATTCCTGCATTCATTAGTCTTCTTTTTCTGTCTTGACAAATCAGTCGGTATGTAGAGGAAGGGCACTTGTTATGGGGTTGGTGAAATGCTAGCGGTAATGAAGTAATTATATGCAATGATGACAGCTTCCTTCCTTCTAGCAAGGATCACTTATATGACGATTTGCTGCTGGACAGACGAATTAAGAATAAGGTGATGACTGATGACAGAAGAAATTCCAAACACACACATGGTCGGTCTTCTTACTTGCTTACAATGACTGCTACATGTACATTCTGTGCTTGCCACTGCTTGGAACATTTCTCCTCCAAAGTTACAAGTTGGCTACTTTGGTGCCCAGCAGAACAAGCGACATGAAGTGCTACCCATCCCTATAAATACTTGACCTACATGTATATCTTTCCACCCACAATAATGGTGAATGAACATTTTTATCTGTATAGGTCATCTCTTTTACATTCTCTATTACCCAAATTTCTTACAATCTATGTCATGAACAACAGCATCAGAAAAGGCCAATGCAAAATAAAATGACTAGCGTAGAGCAAGTCACAAACCTGTAGATCACATCACAGCTTATACATAGAGCTACTGTATACATACATGTACATTTGCTATGCAAGTTTTGTTTTACTCCACTTGCCATTCATCTACATTTACATTTGAAATGGTCATGCAACATTTCTTTGAATGGAAGCTTTACACCTCATGCCTGACTGAGCAGGGCTCTACTGCTTCAATATACATGTACCATTAATAGTATTACATACCCTTGTTTCAGTTTCATCATTTTGTGATTAAAAACATGAGAAAGCAATTTATGGGAAATAAAATGTTTGCAGAAAAGATCATTGTTCAGAACCAATAACCAATAAGAGAATCAATAACTGTTGAAAAGTTTGCTACATTTGTCTTGTCTGCTGAAAACATTGGCTCTCTTCTAACGCAGGTTATTTTATTCCACATAATGATCAGTATTTTGCGTTTTAAGTATTAAGGGCAGACCACTTCAACATTGAACTAAATACTTTCATCACCTCCATTCAAAGATACTATCTCTTATTCCTTCCAAAAGGAAACTTTTGGTTGCTATGACAACTATACTGAATAAAGGCCTACTAGAAAATCATGATTCATCAATTAACCTCTAAGATTCAGTGCTCGATACTAAAAGATACAATCTGATGACGCAAATCTTACAAAGCAAGTCTCTTTATATTCATATAATGACTTTTATTATCATCTGGGTTGGAACAATGTAAAACTTTAATGAAGAAGAATAATACAATATTATATAAAAGTCATAATATGAAAAGCATTTAATCAAGAGCTGCCAACCTTTGATTTAGTCTTTCAGAATCCTAAAGCAATCCATATTTGCCCTAAAATCTGTATGTTGCTATTACAATGAACATTTTATCTTATGGCTTGAATCATCTGATACATGTAACTACAAATAAATAAATACAAATACAATAAATATAGCCCAAATGACATAGATCTAAATGTAACTAAATTCATGAAAAAGGTGTATTAATCTCTCCTACCAGACCTAGTAAGCTAACACTAGGCCCGTTTACACAGCACAAAAACCATTTTGTAAAACCATCTGTGTTTGCTCATTCTGGTTCTTTTTTTAGTAGCACCCATGCGCTACTTGTCGCTGCTTTGCATGCGATCACACTGAAGTGAGGAAGGTCAAAAACCAGTGTGACAAAAAAAAGCTACAGTTGTATCTTCATATCATTGACATATTTAAACTTTCTTATCAGTGGTTTGATTTTTCTTAACTATTTCATCTGTTCCTTTAATTTTTTTTGCATTTATTTTTCTATTGAAATCAAATTTATTTGGGGGTCAGAGTAACCATTTAAATAGCGCGACCTGGCATAAACTTCAATGCATTGTTTAGGAAGTGCAAAGGAGTATTGGTAGTTACAAGAGGAATTACCTGGAGTCTCAACTCGTGCATAGTGGTATGGGTTGACACAGACCTCATCCTTCTTGAGATGAAAGGCATATTCACAACGCTCTACAGCCTTGAGCTCATGGTGGCTTTGAAGATCAGGCCAACGCCATAGTCTGCAGTAGATCACATGGGGAAGCCCCTTCCTGTGAGACACTTGCAAACGCCCATCAAGGGATCTACAGAAAAATAGACAATTAAAATGGTTCTAAGTTAAGAGAGACATCAACGTTTCATAAGAAAAGAAAATATAACATGAAAAATGGGACTGTGCCTCCAATACGCCTCCGCCTAAATTCAGTTAAAATCACAGCTAAAATTATTCTTGAAATATCATGAGAACAAAAAGCCTATAACTAAATGTCAATCGTCACTTATGACCTGTGACCTTTGACATGTCAATCCCCCAAATCTGATCCCTTGTCTCCCTATTTTGATACAAACTAGTAACAAGTTTCCAGCTCACAGCTAAAATAGTTTTAAATAGTTACTGAAATGGTAATGAAATTGTTTTTAAAAAACTTTAATCTCATGTTTATTGACTTGATGACCTTTGATCTTTCACCTTCTTAACCCAAATTAATCAGGTAGAGTCAATATGTTGATACATACAAATACCAGTAGTAAGTTTTTTTGCTCAAATTGTTCTTCAGAAATCGTAATGGGGCTAAATCCCTGACATTTCATCTAAATTGACCTCTGACCCTTGACCTTTGACCTACTTATCCCAATCTAAAATTTTCATCTCAATATGGTGATGCATGAAAAAACCTTGTTGTGAGTTAATTGCTTTAAAAGTTCTTGAGATATCTCGATAACAAGGCTAAAACCCTCATATTTCATGGCATTTGATATATGACCTTTGACCTACTAACCCCAAAATCTAATCACATTGGCTTCCTATGGTGATAGATACTTGCACCAAGTCTGAAGTTCATATCTCACATGGTTCCTGAATCCTGACATACATGTACCTGATAATGTTAATTTCAGAAAATTACCTCTATGACCTTTGACCAGCCTATGTGAACTCCAAAATCTAATCGGATCCTCTTCTTATGGTGATACATACTATCACCAAGTATGAAGTTCATACTATAAGTTGTTTCTGAGATATCACGATAACCAGAAAGCAGGACGGATGGACGGACAACCCAAAAACATAATGCCTCCGGCACCACCTTCGGTGGGCAGAGGCATAATTATTGTTCATATAGATAAATAGTTCAATAAAGATAGACGCAAAAGTGTACACATGTATATCATGGATGGAGGCAGACAGGCAGTGGAAGAGGCAAGGAGGCAGAAAGTGAGGCAGGGAGTAGGGCAGGAATGGAGCCTTACAGGGAGAGATGAAGTTAAGAAGGGCTGAGGAATCGAGAAAAGGAAACGGGAGGAAGGGCAGAAGGGTGGAAGAGCAGGAAGGAGAGAGAGAGAAAGAGAGAGAGAGAGAGAGAGAGAGAGGGAGGGAGAAGAGCATGTTTATTTGCATACATAAATATTATACATGTTGTATAAAGCACATCACCTGCATGTGCCTACAGTACATGTACATTTGTAGGTGCCTTAGTAAACTAAGATGCATCCATTGGGCAACCCCAAAAAAAAGCAAAATATATAGCTAAATCATCCATGTCAGTTGGACAGCGTGACACATCATTTGGCTATTCATTATAAATTTCATTAATACATGTACATAAATTAGGCTTACACTTTATTCAAATTTTGATGCAAACTTAATATTTATGTACATTTACATTGTAATAATCACTACTTTTCCCCCTGCAACATAAAAAGACACAACCTCAAACAAGATGAATGTGAAAACATACTGTACATGTGAACAAAGAGTCCAATATTCATGACTATATTAACGTGCTAGCATTGTGTAATGCATATCATATACGGTGAGGAAAGTGAGTGCTGAAGAACTGGCGAGTAAAACAGTAAAAAAAGGAAAGCATGATATTGTGATACATGTATATTTTTGAGACAGATTGATGTTGATTATTTTGCAAAGTGTGCATTATTTACATGTACGCTAGTAGAAATATTATGAACCTCCCTGCATCTACATGATAATCAGAGTGTGAGGAGTACACAAACTCAGAATTTTACACACAAATAGCACTCTATAATTGTTAATCTGAGAAGACAGTATATTTTTAGATTCAATCGATGTCACATGATTATTATACCTTAACTAGAACAATTACTAATCATTACACAGAATTTGTCTGGATAATCTATTGATAAAATATAATAAGTTTATCACAGGGTTATTGATGCTATCCAAGGCACTATTTTTTTTCTTCTATTTACATGTTTATCAAATTTTCTCCACATCCATTGACACTAGATGCATGTTAACAAGACAACCTGCATGTAGATGTATGATTTTCTGAACTCTTCTGAAGTCCTGCCTTTGTTGCCCTAGGAGCAACTAGAAAAATCACTGTTTTCACTTATCACATTTTGTGCTGTTCATTGCAAATGACAGCCAAAATTTTAATTTGGAATTGTTCCGGACTTCCGTTTGCCCTGAATTTTGACAAGAGTTAGCAGCGCATGGCAAAAATGCCTTCAAAATGGCTTCTCCCTCTTGGATGATATTGGTATTTTTTTAAATCAAATTCCTAGCTGAAAAGAGTGGGCTTTGAGTCTTGTGGGCTGAAAGAGGTGACAACTCATTCTTCAAGCAAATGAATTACAAAGAGAATATTTTCTGAAATGTCATACTTACTCTCATCAACATTTATTTCCCCCTAAGTTACTGTTCCCTCTGGCCATAATAATTCATGTTGAACATGTTCTCTAATAAAACAGTAAAATGGTAAGAAGCATATTTTAGTCATCCTTTTATTTTATTTTTTTTTGCATACGAGCAAAAAAGTAACATTACATTTAAGCTGTGTAAAATTATCTCAAATTTAAAAAGTTTTTAACTTTCACATATTATTGAATTTTGTTCAAATTTCAACAATTTTCTGTATCTCATATTTAATTCTTTGTATGTGGGGGTGCTTGCTTGTGTCCCCCACCCTTTGGAAAATATTGTCATCATTTCCCTCCAGTACATTTTCTCTGAATCTCAAATAATGTTTGAATCTGAATTTTGTCCATACCCATAATACAGGTATAGTGAATTTATTATGCAGTAAATAACTGCAAGGATGTGGATACATTATGTACCTTGATATTTTGGGGGGTATTTTCCCCCAAAATTCAAAGGTATTATGTGAATCATATGAAGTTCTGGATATGGTTCAAAATCAATTGTGTCATGTAAAACAAGATTCAAAGAAACAAACACTGAAAGAAAAATTTCTCACCAAATTACAACTGATAACTACCTGTATTATGGGCACTTTTAAGTGCATACATTAATGATAGACTAACTTAAAAAACAAAGAAAACATAGCAATAATCCTTTTTTAATAAAAACAGAAAACTGAACAAAACAAAACAATGAAGTTGCTCCTACTTGTAACTTCTAAGAACCTTTACAAGCATTTTGAGGGAGACTTGTTCACATTAAGAATAAATGCCATACTAGTTACATTTTGAGGGAGACTTGTTCACATTAAGCTATCTAATAAATGCCATACTAGTTACATTTTGAGGGAGACTTGTTCACATTACCGGTAAGCCATCTAATAAATGCCATACTAGTTACATTTTGAGGGAGACTTGTTCACATTAAGCCATCTAATAAATGCCATACTAGTTACATTTTGAGGGAGACTTGTTCACATTAAGCCATCTAATAAATGCCATACTAGTTACAATCGGCACATGCACATACAAAATACAGGCATGTAGGTAACTTGCCTGAAGTGCAAGAAGTATATTCACCTCCAGTATATAATTTGAGTTGATAAACAAGTAGTGCTTCCTTCCTTATGTAAGAATGCTCTGCGGCTGCATACTAGTTTGCAGGCCTGCACAACCCCTTGTCAGACGTGCATAACACTGTTTATAATACAAGACTACAATAGGCTATGTACATGTACTACACCTGCTACTCCCCTGACACGGTCAGGAAGTCCCACATCGATCTAGTAGGATCTGCTCAAGCCAAGACTATAGGAATTGTGGTAAAGTGTCAAATAAGAGTCTATGCCGGCGGACTAACTGCATACTGGGAGCAATTGTGACAATGATATGTGCCAACTATAAAATAGCTCAACAACTTTATTTTCATTCGAAGATGTTAAATAGTGCCTGTAACAGTAGTGTCTTTAGTTGACTCATTTAGGACTATCAAGCCATTTAAAATAGGAAGATGAAGAAATATGATATATACACCTGTATTAATTGAAATAACTACAAAGTGTTATGGATGCATTGTGAGGAGACAGAAAAGGAGTCAATAATTTTGCTTAATTTTACAATTTGTATTCACAGCAGATCAGAGTACATATACTGTACATGTACATGTATGTAGAAAGTTCAATCCACAGGCATCCCCTTCCAAAAAAGTTAGTGTGAAGCCCTGCATAAAAGGATGTACGGTAAACTTCCTACAGGTTCTAGCATTTTATGTCACTGTACTGTGTTTAATGTCTAACAAAAACTCACTTCCATGTTTTAGATTTTGCTTCCTGAATTTTGCACATTTTGTATATGTATCAGTATGAATGTTAATACTTCATAAAATTCTCTCCCATTCATTTTTTAGACCTACGACTGTAAATTACTAATCTTGAAAATGCAAGCAATGTTTCTTGGCTAACCCACAGAACTATGCCTCTACCATACATCAGACATCTATATCACACATCTTATTATGCTGTTATTCTTCAATTCAAAAACACAGGTCTCCATCTAGCAAATTAGATAACAAGGTGGGATCAGAGTTCATTTTCTTCTAGTCTGTTTCTCAGCAATACTTCCTTGCAAACTACCTGTAACAAAGAACCATGCAGACAGGGGCCTTGGCATACAGTATCATGCAAATATGTAAGCCAAAAATAAAGAAGACCTACACGGACATCAACAAGGAGTAGGCCTACTGGTATCTACATGTTACAGTTACATGTATATACATCAAAGTCTGATTCTTCAACTTACGGAGTGAGTGTGTATTTGTAAGTGCGTGTGTCCTTTTATTTTCCAAAGAGTATTTGAACATAGGATAGGGAATATTCAGGTCAGTCATAACATCAAGTGCATTGGTTGCTGCATGCATGACCAGTGCAAAGACATGCAAAATCAAAGGTAAACTCAAATATCTTCAAGTATAAAAACAGTAAAGAATAATCACAGTGCAACAAATAACTGCTTGCATTTCAATTATAAATCAAAATCAATAACGGAAGGAACACATTTAACATTCAAGAACAATGCAAGAACAATGCGTTTTCTGAGGTTGTCCAAACTAAGAAACATTGACAGATAAGATGCCCTGAATTGAACTTACGCAGCTTTGGGATGGGGTGTGGTATAAATTGTGCTCCACTCGTCACAAATGAAGATCTGAAAGCATGAGAATCAAGTCGAGAAAGAAAAAGAACATGTAGGTAAAGCAAAATACACCACAGCCAGGCACCACCCGATCTGCTGTGATTTATTTCAGTCTTCAGTCTAGACTACTGTCAACCTAGACATTATAAAAGTCACAATGTACAACAGTATGAACAGCAGTCATGCATACTGGCACAAATGTAATTAGATTTAATGAAGTATAACTAAAAATCATATAGAAATAAATTAATAATAAATGAGGAATTAATTGTCAAAGCATACATCTAGCAGCAAAATATATTACATTTCACTGTAAACATCAGGGAAACATTTGTAATCTGAAAAGAGAACGGAAATATCTGAGACTCTGTTAAGTTGTGTATGACCATCTGTTGATCAGTAATCTCTAGTATTTTAAGACCATGTCATTACACCTACATGTATGTAACATATCATGGTCAAATTTTTAGGCTTATTCAAGTGGGCCATAAACATGTTTGTTCAAACATGAATACTGTATGAGTTTACTGTAAGTATATTATTTTACGAAGATGTTCGTTGGAAAGACCGAGGTAATGATTCCTATACATCACATGTACATTACCTAACATGCCTCTCAAAGCAATCATAACACACATAAAGTTTGACCAATTTTTTAAAATCACTTTCCACCCTCTGCATAGAAAAGTAATCAAAACAAACTGAAAAACAATGTATAAATAACAATGTTTAGTGAAGATCAAGTAGGTTCAAAAAGCAGTATACATGTAAGAATATTAACATAGATCTATCATTCATTATACTAATGCAAAATCATCATTTTAGCGATGGAAAGTGAGAAATTACAATGAACATTGTGTAGTGAAGTTTCTTTCACTACTAACACATAGATTTAGCTGCAAAACTGTCCCCTTCCACATTTTGATTGAAATTATGGAAAAAGGATTAATTTGCTAATTCTGGAAAACAAGTCGAGTCGCTTCAGTCCTTAAACTAGACACAACTGCGACGATTGTACATGTACATGTAGCCTGGATTCATTTTTTCTCATCCGACACACTGATTTCTAAATGTGAGGTATTGTGTGATCTTGTTCGTGATCACAATCAGAGATAAAATTAAACGTATTCAACAATGCTGACACAGCTAAGGGACCTGGAGAGCACAAGAGACGATTATAATAGACCTTTCCTAATCACTGATAGAATACCGTAAACGTGTTTCCACAAAGCCGAGACAGCAAACACATCTGGGAAAAATGCTCAAATACCGCCTCTATAGTTGGTCAGATTAGATTAACTTTTTTATCATTGAAGAATGTTTCCACAACAGCATAAAAGCCCGAAAGAAATCGAAAGACCAAGAAAAATATGGAAACTATAATATTGTGAAATCCTGAGGAAACATGCTATATAATACTCATAAGATGTTATCTACATGTACAATTGTACATGTACATGTTTGTACAAGTATGAATAAATGGGATCAAGGATCATCAAGCTCTGGACTAGGCCTGCGTCGAAATGGTTCCCCGCCCGGTCCCCGTTTGAATATTTGATTTTAGGTATTTCAAAATTATATTTCACACTGATATTTTGCAATAAAGAACTTAACAAATAAAATGCACAAACTAAATTTTAATTTAATTAAAATAAATATGCTTTAGGAATAAAAAGATATTGTTTCAGATGACGGTAGGTCTTTTCATGACTCTAAAATTGAGGCTGCAAGGAAGGAGTCACGCCGCGGTACCTCGCGTTTTCAGAAAGGGAAGTTTTAAAAAGACTCACCGAAGACTGTGCAGGTTACAATAGTATCACACACAAGACCAAAATGCTGATCAGACTAATACAATTTATTTTAAAAATTAAATGTAATAGGCATTACTTGTCAAAACATCCACAAAATAAAAGCTCACGCAGGATATTATGATGAAGGAAAATAAATCAAAGCTCTTGAAACAACATCGATGTGCCTTTCGATCGTGCTAAATATGCGTGTATCACGGCCAAGCTTCAGTTGGGAATCAAGTTTGTCATGCTTGATGTGCGTGGATACAGCCCTACACCGTCATACTGTACATGCAGACGAAAGTCCGAACTGATCGGATCAATAAGCATGAAACCAACTAAAAATATCACATTAGACTTTAATAGACCACAGCATGACAAAAATTACTCTAAAACAATACTTTGCTTGGATAAACAATATTATGGATATCCATAATATCTCACAGAAATATTGATATTTGAGCTAGGAGCTACAGTGCATGTATGCATGCACTCGATATAGAGTTCAATGCTGCATGCACACAATGTTTTTCTTTTAGGGGTATTCATTAATCAAAGAGTAAGGATTGTTTGTGTAGTGTGCTATTTGTCTTGCTTTTTTATTGTTTTTTCTTATCCATTATTTTCTTCATACTCCTTAACTGTTTACCAATAAAATGCCAGGTACAGTTTTTTTTTTGCTGATTTTATTCATACACAAAAAATGTTTTTTCAGGTGATTGGTACACTTTTAAGTTAATAATAGCAAGGTACATGTACTAACATGTGCGCTAGGTGCGTGTGCAAGATAGACAGACACACATCGTACAGTAGGTCAGGGATAGTAGCAACTAAAGAATTGTATCAACACCATCGACAGGCTTTTTTTTCAATATTCAGCCAAAGCGGAAACCATGTCACAAACATTTCCTTCCTACATGTATAAGAGTCAGAGCAGCCTGCCTGCCTGCATGGTATCATTACAATTTGCTTCTGATTGAACAACGGTGACCAGGACTCAAGAGCATAGGTTAATTTAATACCATCCCTAGCCTAGCACAGCAACTCAACTCCTCAAAAAGGATTGTGCAATTCAAGGTTGAGCATTGATATCTCTCTTTGTTTCATCAAAAAGCCTTTTTTATCTCCATTTACATTGATGTCCTATTTGTAATGATTTTGCAATCATGGAATGTGCAGTATACCTGTATGGGGCCAAGTCAAAAGTGCATTGTTCCAAATTGTTATTATCAATAGTGAATGTTTTCATTTGTTTGGAGGATGGATTGTGCAATAAATAAAGTGATGAAGAAATTTGTTTAAAAGTCTTTGTTGTTTTTGTCATTGTTTTGTAGAGAGTGATTTGTATTTGTTGTGGAGGGAATGGTTACCATGGTAACTTATAGGCGATTGAGTGTTTGTTGGAGTTGACAAATTTGCAATTATCTGTATGAAACTCACACACAATGATAATCTCACAATCAGTCAATTAAAACACATTGCATCTTCCAAACGAAAGGTGAAAACAAAATATATTGCACTACATGAATGGCCACCTCAACAGTATTCAAAACATGTTTCTTTCTCCAAAGAATAAGAGAATACACCGTTGGCATACATCCATGACTGCCTCAATTTCATTAAACAAAATTCATCCTCCAAACAAATAAAGAATTCACTGTTAACAATAACAATGTATCTTGCAACATTTCACTATTGACTAATATGACTTGGCCCATACACATTGTACTGTAATACGTAAAATTTCTTAGAAAAGTAATTGACAGTCATCACTGTCATCTAGCGCTGTCAACCGAGCCGAGATCAACTCGAAATCACAGCGGTTTCAGCCTCTAACAGGGTAACGGGACGTTTCTGAGATCATTTCACTCAGACTGTATCTCAGTAAAAATTCCCAGCCAAATTTTGAATACACTTCGAGTATAAATGCACTGTAGCCTGAATCTAATTAATTCTATTATTTACCTCAAAAAATTATGCTTTTAATGATGTTCTGAATAAAATAAAACCCTTAGAGGAGTTAAAAAGACATTGACATTCATCGCTTTGAAAACGTGTCGCAAGGCTGGAGCGGATTAGTAAAGTTTATCACAAAGGCGTAGTATGTGCAATGCTAGTGCCGCCGTATAGTGCAGCACATACATTGCAGAAATAAGTCAGAAAATACTGTACGTAGTACTACCAGAATACTCTTTAAAACTATGAAAAATATCAGGAACGGGGGAATATCAAGACCAAATTACGAGAAAGAAATAATTTATTTGGATAAACAGTACTATACATGTTGTTATCCACAAAAAGCAACAGAAATAACATTATGTGAAGATTTACAAGAGAAGTAAGTAAAGCAAGTAAAATGTCTATGCTCTGAGCCATGATTAATTGCAGGTGACATAGGGCAGCAGAGGAGTGTGATCATACCGATCGTGTATATCGCATTAATTAAAGTAGACCTCTTCAAAGGCAGTAAAATATTATTTCTGTCATATTTCTTGACACACTATTGAGTTGCTTGCACAAGTAAAATATTTCATATTTTTGTCTCTTCCGTGGAATTATTTGTTGTTCTTAAACTAATTTTTAATCCAATTGTGTTGAGACTAACAGCCGTGGAATACCAGCCGTGAAATAGGATTGACACATTTATAGAAAAATGAAAATTCCATCACTTGATTCTCCCTATTTTAAGCTATTAACCTTTTTCCTTCATGACATAAAATCCGGGTAAGAATCCGGGTAAGAATTTTAATGGATTTTTAGGACAGTTACTATCTTTTACACAGTAATTTTGAATCAATCAGGATTGCGTAGAATTGAGTAGAATCAATCAGGATTTGCAAACTTAGGTGGAAGTGTGACGATTGGGGAACCTACAGGGTAGTGAGCTAGCTAGGCTCCGGGTGTGCCGACTTTGATGATTTGAGGAATAGGGGTACATGTAGTTGTGGAGGCAGTAGGCCTTACTTACACAAGACTACTTACACCCTTTGGCCGAATTCACAAAGGTTTAAACCCTCATTTACATATTAAACCCACGGTTTAAAATAAGCGCAAATTAAGCGTACCTTGCCTTGCGCACGTCTAATATTGGACCTCTGACTGTGTCCCGTTTATTTTGCAATTATTTTAAACCATGGGTTATGTAAATGAGGGTTTAAACCATGGGTTAAGTTTAAACCTCCTTTGTGAATTTGGGCCAATATCTTTGTGCAATGTGAATGGGTGAGGCAACTTACGAAAGACAAGTTATAAATAGCTATACTTTCTTTGCTCCTTTATACATCTTCTATTTCCACTGCACAAGAACAAAGTCCATGAGAAATTCTGAATAGTAATTTACGTCAAGTACTTCTTGTCTTTTTGATATATCAAGTGCTCAATTACCATCAATCAAAAACAAAATAACTAAAACAGAAAGACCTTTCTTTTCAATCATTAAATCGATCATCGAATGTCCTATATTGTCTTACGTTAATAACATGTACATGTATGTACATGTAAAGGTTTGTAAAGCTCTGTGATACAGCTACTGTAAGAGTGCTATAAAAAAAAAAAAATATGGTATTGAATGGGAACAGGGTATTGAAGGGAAACATCACAAAGCATTGGCAAATTGGTCATAATCTCTGTTTCATATGTTTGGAAGATATCTAGAAAGTACTCTTCCGCCATGCCCATTAAGTTTTGACTTGTTTTGACAATATTTTGACTCGTTTTATATTTTTCATTTTTTGGGGCACAAATACGGATCAATCAATAGTGCACCAATGTCAGGTCACTCGCACAGTGCGAATGTGCAAGCATTGTGCGGCCTCATCCGCAATACTCTGTCACCGTGTTCCAAAGAGGAATGGAATACGCACATTGTCACAACTGTCAACTCACTTGAGCAAGTACAAAGATCAGCAGCCCGGTTTGTTCACTGTGACTATAGGAGAACAGCATCCTCCTCAGCCCGGGATTCAGCCCTTGGATAGGACAGCCTTTTCCACATGTCATCACGCCAGCAACCTACATCAGGCAAGACCACACAGCCAAATATGCCATACCCACCGGCTACTACAGACACTTACAAACTTGCAACATTCCCAAGGACAGTTCAAATATGGAATAGACTACCGATCTGTGGTACTCACTGCAAAACCAGCTAATTTCAGAGAGGCTACACTACCCTCATCAGCATGATGCGGCCTCTTGCTGTGTCCCTACATGCCATAAAGGAACCCATGCATATTTTTACTTGCACGGTACACTCATTTTTATTGTATTTAGTCTATGTGAGATGACACAAACTTAGCACCTTGGCACCTTCATTGGCACATGACATGAATAACATCCTGTCATAGCTTCCAGGGAGCTGTGATTGGGATTTCTGCAACAAGTAACTAGAACCCGTTTGAGGCTTTGTTTACATCACTCTTCACACAGGCTCGGGCAAATGGATGTCAATAACAAACAATGTTAAAGGCTTGGTGATATCAATGTCACATTTCATATTATCACCGAGCCCTGAAGGTTAATCTAGACCTAGACCGAAAACTTCAGTCTCTGATATCAATGGTTGTTCCGCTGAGACTACACCTGGCTCTAGTGACAACCTCTATACAGACACTAAAGTACATCAGACAGGTAAGTGAGGGGTGGTTACAAAATGAAGTTTACGTGTGATTGCCGACTTCATTGCACGCAGTACCCTAAAGCAAACAGAGAGATTAGCTAAAATTAAGTCCTTATATTTTGATGTTTTACAATGATTTTCAATGTTATTTTTTTTAGTATATGAAAATTAGATCTACATGTATTTTCTTTCCTTTCATCATTTTTTTCTAAATTATCAATCTGCTATAAAGTCTAGATAAGGACAAATCAAGATCAAACTGTTTGCCAGATTCTGCGAAAATCATTTCTTTACTCCCCCCCTGTGCATGTGGCAAGGGGTTTCATCTGTGTATGGAGAAGGTTGACAGATGTCAGTTTTATACAAGAAGTACCCATACCAGATGGATTTTTTTTCTCTAATCTAGTCCCAACACTATAGTTAGCATGATGAGAGGTCTTGATTCTTTTGTACAGTCTACAATCTGTCAGCATTCTCAAAGATACAGTTCACCATTAATTCCCTCTGCTCACAGAACAGCTTTATTGGAAATTGCATGCAACGTAGACTAGAGTCTATGGATAGGGACTTCTTTCAACTCCATAAACTTTACGCACATATTCATACTGAATAGTCTAGTCAACATCCCTAGATTATTTCAAGATAATTGTTGTAAATGGGCTTGCTTCAATGTCATGAAACATTTTTCAATTTTCATGTCATCCACTGGCAATGGACCATTAATCTGGTCAAAATCTATCCAATTAAATTCAATATAATAATGGCTGTTTAAAGATAAAGTTGAGTTCTGGTCATGCGATTGCATTGTGAAAGAAACGGTGTGGAATCGATCAGAAAAGGTTGATCATCTAGCATATAAGTATTGGTGAGTACTGCAAGGTTCTGAAATCATTCAAAGTGACAAGAAATTTGGCCCAGTCTTGGTAAAGTTACAAGCACTGTACACAGAAAAATGTATATCAGGGAAAAAAATATTTAAACAATTTCGGGGACTACTTTTCTATTTTTTCTGATGTATATGGGACTACACGAACATGTGGCATAAAAATCTGTCCCAATTTTTATGCTGTTACATCCCATATTGAGAATATTAAGGCATTTGAAGAGCCATGCTTTTCAGGGAACATTTTTTATCTGATGTTCTTCCACACTTGCATAATAATAATGATAACGTTCACAAATTATTTTTCACCTCTTCCCAGAACTCAACCTTCTCTTTAACATTATCTTTTTAAAGGCAAGCGTGTGATGTCACGTTCTACTTTTAAGTTATTATTGAACTACTATATTCATAGGGTTCTATGTCACTGTAAATTTAACAACCTTACATGTAGTTCATGTTTTCTTGTATTTTACTGTAAATACTGTAGGTCTATGACAATATCAGTTTCTGGACTTTTGCCATGTTTTCTTTTTTCAACTATATAATTAAAACCGAAATTGATCTTTGATGGCCAACTTAGAAATTAGACTCAGGGTGCGTTTATGCTCAACTTGGCCAGAATGAGGCTTTTGTTACGTGGTTAGTTCGAAACACGGTTGCGCCCTTTCTCATTTTCGTAGAATCACTGATAAACGGCGATCGTAATCGCCGATCGTAAACTAACAAAAAGGTGCGTTTACGATCGGGGATTCTCCAAAAAGACGGTTTCTGGGGAGCATAAACGCACAATCATTTGTAAACGCGTTTAAATGACGTTCCCTGGATCAACGTAGCATGCGCAGTGCAGGTTTGCGAATCCAGCTGCAGAGCCCGAATTTGTCTGGAGGAGCCGGAGAAGGGGAGCATAAACAGTACACCTACGATGAGTGTTTACGATGAGCGTTGCCAAATCGCTCATTCTGCCTTCAAAAGTGAGCATAAACGCACCCTTAGCTTAGACAGTTAGAGTTAGACCTGGCTTAAGACTAGGCTAGGTCCTACTGAGTCGGAGCTAGTTTGTGTTAGTGTGAAATATCCCTACGAAAATGCACAGTATAATTCCAAACCTACTCCTACTACTAGTCGTACTACTCGGATCTAAACCTACTTATCATTAAGCGTGAGATCAATTTTAACAGTCTTTACATTACAAGATTCCACTGACTGAGCTGTGTCTTGACTCTTGTCAGCTCAGTCAGACTCAGAGACAGGGTCAGTACACAATCAGTGTGTCAGTGCTGAGCTGCGACTGTTGTGCCAGAGCATAGAGGCAGCTGCGCGGCGCGGCAGAGCCAAAAGGTTCAGAACAAACACCTGGCTGGACAGGGTTGGACAGTGGACACTGATCATGCCGATGTTTCAGTGTCGATATAATATTCTCACCTAGGTATTGTAATGCATTTGGTTTGGCTGTTCTGCGTCGTTACAGCTCTTTCAAGTTCTTCAAGGCATCCTGTCTTCTTTAGCTTCTTAACCAAACTTTTGACGGCTTTCTCTGACCATTTGTCTTCCGAATTGTCCTTCTTCCATCCAAGCAACCTCTTTACAATTGGTGGCGTGAAAGGCAGCTTAATGTGCTCATTTTTGCTTTCTGTAGATAAAGAACTTTAGCAAAATTCGCTTGACTGTACGTGCATGAGATAAAGATTATTCAGCAGGAACTTAAAATTGTCACACTTGAAAATGAAATGAACATCTCTTGTCCTTTTTAGTTATCGAGTTCGCTAGCATTCGACGGATGAACTGACCGTGTTAACTAAGAGATATCAACATCAGCTGCACAATTTGCTACACGCATATGCACGGATGGTGTACATGAAGATTATTGCAGTTTGATCATAACACAGCCCAATCACGCTTCATTTCATTGTTGTTCGTCCATCAAAATGGAATGCAAAATATAGTTCCTAAACGAATTAGAATTTTCATTGATTTTAAGATATCAGATATTGTTCTAATTATTTACTAATATACATCAATTAATGTGAATTTATCTATCGATAAAATGCTGTTTTAGGGGAAGCAGAGAAATTATTTATATATTGCACAATTTCAAGATGGTATTATTCCGCGCAACCACAATTCTCATGTGCCATTTGCATATAGACATGCATACCTGTACCCCCGTTCCAGGTTCTGCCCCCGTTCTGCTTACGATTCCATACTTCTGTGAATCATTTTGCTGATTTTGAATTTAAAAATTTAAGATAGATAAAAACATGATGATAAAAACCTATTTTTCCCAAAAGGCAATTATTAAAAATCTGGTCAGTCATATGATTTTTGTAGCTCAGACTCCAGGACTGCGCATGATATTATTATGAGTCTTTAATGCATATACATTCTGGTAACTGTAAGGAAGGGGGCTTCGGGAGGGCAAAACAGAGAGTGAAGGAGGGAGAGGTACAGGTAGAGAGAGGGGGAGAGGGGGAGAGAGAGAGAGAGAGAGAGAGAGAGAGAGAGAGAGAGAGAGAGAGAGAGAGATAGAGAGAGAGAGAGGAGGAGGGGTGATAGCAATCATATACGTGTATGAATAGACTTTCACTATCATATAGTAAACTGCATGAGAACATTAAAGATACTATATGTCCCTTTTGCAGCCAACATCAAATTCTGTAGAACTTTGCAGGAATTATGAATATGTCATGTATGTCCTATCTGTGAAAAAACGTTAGCAGTGTCCTAATATTCAAATTATGCAAGGAAATTACCCGTTTACTTGCTTGCTAGACTTCATCACTGCCGTCAGACACTATTGAGTGACTGACTGGCTTTTTTCCATCTTTGGTAATAACATACATAAAATGAGCTGTAAAGGGTACATGAGCATTTGTCTACATCAGTAGCCCACTTCATGATTGAATCTTTGCGCAGCATAAAACGTACGACCATTCGGTACAATGGTCTGAAAAATCAGACTATTACTTACTGGCTCTATAGCTCCTAAGTCGATTCGACAACTAATAGTCGTTATTTTCCCACATTTTCAAGCCCCCTTTTTTAGGGAAGTTCTTAATTGTCTTTCAAATGCCGTTGGAATTTAACTTTTTCATTTTTTTTTTGCCTGCAAATGGGACATAGTACCTTTAAAACAAAAAATAAAATAATTATAATATTGAAAACTACCTCCTTCTACTAGACAGTGATAACACATTCATTACAAATTTTGCGAAACTATAAGACAAAACAACGGTAAAATTATCATAAAACAAGGCGGATTAAAAAAATAGAATAAAAACTCAATGCAAATGATAGAATCTGTCATTATGAAAGACCCCAGTAGAACGACTGAAGACTAATAACCAGTAATACTCTCCATGCACAAAGAATAGAACTCTTCAAACCAGTTAGCCTTAATAATGTATTCCCGGTGTATGAACGCCGATAAACGGTTTAATTGTAATGTTAGGAATATTAGGATATATAGACGGATGTATAAGTAAACCATGTCTCATTGGAGTTAGTAATATGTATACAGGAAGACTTTAGCAGCTTAGCGAATAGAGAAAATGTCATTAATTATTTTCTAATTATATGTATATGTAAATGCGGGTCAGGAAACTATATATAAAATTTTAAAAATATTGAGATTCAATTCAATTCAATATAATTTCGGTTTTATTAAAAATATACCAAATAAAAAGTCCGAAGACTAACAATACCTGGTTCACATTGTATCATATAAAAATGCATTAAAAGACAGTGGATTTAAACATTCAGTAATAAGTTACAGTAGGAAAACATCACACACAAAAAAACGATTGTAAATTATAGAATGAAAATGAGATCACAGAGAAGCTCAAGTGCCTCGGATCGGTAATATCTAATAGAAGAGGATCAGGGACGGATATCGGGGCACAAGCTGGAATGGCTCGAACAGTTATGTTATGGCACAGCTGGCACCTGTGTGGAAGTCCCCAGATGTATAAAGAAGTCTCCGTTTCAAAAACAACTGGCGAAGTCCCTGATCTGGATCATTGCGCTGTATGCAGGGGCGGATCGAGAGGGTCCGGGCTGGGCCCAGCCCCAGCCTGGCAAAAAAAGTACAAAAAAGATGGTAACAAAAATGTTACCTTTAAAAAAAAGGGGGGTGTTGAGTAAAAATAAATAGTGCTCACTACCCCCGCTTATCGCTAAATATTTTCTCCCGAATTGGGGCCCTCGCCGCCGGCTGGATCCGCCCCTGGCTGTATGGATGTGAAAGTTGGACTTTGAAGGCATCAGGTATCAAACGAATCAATGCCCTTGAAATGTGGAGCTGGAAAGACAGGAGAACAAATGAATGGGTTATGGTACCAGTCGTGGCACAAGACAAGAAAGGGAAGATCGCAAAGTATTGGTACTTGAAAAGAAGAGAGAAGAGTGTTGTACTACCAACTATATATCAAAGGCGACGTTGAAGGGAAAGTGTCGAGTTAATAGATGTCCTGCGGGATGGATAGATCGACAACATCAAGAATTAGGAAGGTGGAATAAGAGAAGCAGCAGACGGCCTGGAGGAGCTACTGTATAACATAGCAGTATAAATTATGTGGATATATTATGTATTGTACATAATTATTATATCGCATAGTTGCCTTACATTATGCGTATTTCCTTATGTACATCCCTATTACCATGTTTGTTTATTCACCACATGCTTGTGTAAAGCGCTTAGAAACTTGTGTAAATTATTATTAAGTTGTTGTTCTGTTGTTTTTGTACTTTATCACACTCCACATTTTGCTCTTGTTCTTTGATAATCCTGAGTTATTTTTACAG